>JAQFVV010013084.1:5000-274398 GCA_028023455.1 Epiperipatus broadwayi | reverse complement strand
TTCTTATGCCATTGAGGTGATATCTTGTAGGATATTGGCTTAATGTATTTGTTCTGCCACTTGTAAACTCACTTCATAGGCTCATGATTTTTATTAGATATTTATGTATTTAATTTAATTATAAATTTTATTAAACACGCATTATTATATTAAGTAATATTTGCTAAGGCTGTAACCTTAGGAATAAGCATCTGAAAAATTCGAAGGTAAGGACCTCTTTTCTTCATAGCATAAGCTTATGTTTAAGACCTGTAGAGGTCCATACCTTCGAATTTTTCAGATGCATATTCCTAAGGTTACAGCCTTAGCAAATAGTATTTAATTTAAGAAACCAGAACCATATTATTTGTTAATTTTCACTAATTAATAACAGATAGTATTAAAGAATATAGTTATTATTGATTAGATACATTTTGGATGTACATAATTATTTATCTGAGCTAGATCAATTGATTGTTATTACATATTTCCTGGAATTGAGGGTACAATATAAAATCAACATTGAGAAAAGTGTGAGACAAGGTGACTCCATATCTCCAAAACTTTTTACAGCAGTGCTCCAAGAAGTATTTTGTGGATTAAAATGGGAAACTAAAGGAGTGAAAGTAAATGGAGAGTATTTAAGTCATTTAGATTTCACAGATGATGTAGTTGTTTTTGCAAATAATGCTTCAGAGCTGCAGGAAATGTTGCAGGAGTTAGCAAATGAAAGTAGAAAAGTAGGACTAAAAATAAATGTTAAAAAGACTAAAGTAATGTTTAATTGATTTGCTCAAAATATGAAAATAAAGATTGATTATGAAGAATTAGAAGAAGTTAACAGTTACAGATACCTTGTCAGATGGAAACATGATAGAGGAAATTAATCATAGAATTAAACTTGTTTGGAGTGCTTTTGGTAGAAATAACTTGATACTAAAAGGAAATATGCCTATGTGTTTGAAAAGGATGGTTTTTAACAAATGTGTTTTACCAGTTCTTACTTATGGATCTGAGACGTGGACACTTAATAGAAGAGCAATACAGAGACATCAGACCACTCAAAGGAGTATGGAGAGATGTATGTTGGGAGTAACAAGAAGAGATTGAAAACGCAATGTATGGGTAAGACAACAAACAGGTGTTACTGACCTTATTGAAAAAATTAAAAGATTGAAATGGAGTTGGGCTGGACATATTGCTAGAAGAGATGATAATAGATGGACAATTGAAATTTTAAACTGGATTCCAAGAGATTGTAAAAGACCCAGAAAGAGACCACATGTGAGATGGATGGATGAAATAAGAAAATGTGCAGGGGTGTTGTGGAGAAGAGAAGCTAAAGATCGGAGAAGATGGATTAAACTTGGAGAGACCTTCATCCTGCAGTGGATTGATAATGGTTGATGATATATATATATATATATATATATATGGTAACAATGTTTTTAAAATTATATTGGTACCATATGATATATATATATATATATATATATATGGTAACAATGTTTTTCATAATAAAAATATATTACTATTTTCATCTTAAACGTGTATGAATTTTATTTTAGTGTGATGAAGCAAGGCCATGCTGTTCAGGACATATATGCTCTTCACTTTCTAATACCTGTAAAAAGTAAGCATATATATCTGTATTTAAACAAATATTTACAATTTAGATAAATGTTTATTTCACAATGCTAAATAATCTATATCTTAAATTATATTATTTATCAGTTAGATATTTCGTTTTTACGTTATTGATATTTTAGAAAATGATTAAGTTTTGGAATAATATATGCTACATTTTATAACAAACAAAAAAAAAACATCTTAGTTTATACAAAATAATATAACAATTTAGTGATCAACATACATGTATTATCAGATTGCTTAATGAAAAAAAAAAAATTCAGTAATGTTGAATTTGTGTTGAATTTTTAGATTTAAAAACTTTCTCAAAATAATTTAATTTCTCATGATGATGGTAATATTGAGAGTTTTAGCTAAAAAAATAAGATTTTATCTGAGTTAAAAATTGATGTTTAAAAACCGAAAAAAAGTTCTCAGAATTGTGACATAATTTTAAATGTATATATGATATCACTAGAATAAATAAAAAAATTAATGGCAGATAATAGAAATATCTTGATGTATAATAACTACAAGTAAAGAAAAGTAGCATGGATAATTTTTATAATTATTTCTTCAAATCTTAATAAAGTACAACATTAATAACAGATTTTAAAATCTATATGAATTTCTTTTTGATGTTGATAATATCAGTAGGTCACAGCTTGAAAGTATTTTCAATTCACCATAAGATGAGATCTCTAAAAAAAGACATTCATACACCATATGTATATTTTAAAAGACACTTCAAAAATTATCCACTGTGATTTACTTGCCACATATTTGGACTGGATTAATTACAGATTTATTCAGTGAAGCATAATTTATAAAAACATAAATTTATTATGTATAATTTTCAGTTTTCTTTCTAATGTGTAGATAGTGACAATATATTTCATATATGTTAAAAGTTACATGTTTAATATAAAAAGTTCTATATCATTATTTGAGAGATTGTTTTAATAAAAACATAATCATTATAAACTGAATATCCATTTTTAAGTGCTTGATTATAATATTTATTTGATAGTGCTTATATAATCATCATCAATATCAAACAGTATTGATCCACTACAACATGAATGTCTCTTCATGTTCAATCCTTCTTCTCTAGTCTCTAGCCTTTCTTTTCCACATCACCCCAGCATAATTTCTCATTTCAACCATTTACCTCACATGTGGTCTTTTTCTACAGCTTTTTCAATTTCTTAATAGATTTCCACTGTCCAGTTATTATTATGTCTTCTAAAAATATGGCCAGCCCAACTCCACTTTAGTCTTTTGATTTTTTCATTGAAATCAGTAACAACTGTTTGCCTTTTCACCCATGTATTTCATTTTTGATTTCTTTTTTTTTTCTTGACAAGTGTCTCTGGATCTGAAATATCTGTATTGCTCTTCTATTAAACTTTCAAATGTCAGATCCATAAATAATAACAGATATAACATATTTAACAAAACTTTTTATTTCAAATACAATCACATAATTTTCATTAGTATTAAGTTGTATCTACTAAAAGCACTCCAGCCAAACAAATAATTGTATGATTAACTTTATCCATTAGGTTTCCATTTATAGTACCAATATGACCAATGTTTGCAGATGTTAATTTCTTCTAATTCATCATTAACAATCTTTATTTTCTTTTTTCTTTTAAAAAAATCCATTCAATATTATTTTAATATTTTTAACATTTACCTTTATTTCTACTCCCTTACTTTTATCTGATTACTCTTGCAATATTTTCTGAAGCTCTAAATTATTTTTTGCTAAAGCAATTACATCATCTGCAAAATCTAAATGACTTAAATAATCTTCATTTATATTTATTCTCTTAGTTTTCCAATCCATAAAATAATACTTGCATAACTACTGTAAAAAGTTTTGGAGTTATGGTGTAACATTGTTGCACACCCATTTCCATGCTAATTTCCCTAGTATCATTATGTACCATAATTGTTTTTGTCACAGTTTTATAAATACTATATATAGTAATTTAAAGTGACTATTATGTAGTCATGCCTTCGTTACAACTACTTCAGATTTGCTCATTTATAAACATTTGAGTCGTAAGAGTAAGAGGATTCCTTTTTACTCTTATACAAATACTATATCATGTGGTCGTTCGAAGGTATTCATTTATTAATAATAACATCCTCACAGCATCTGCGCAATTAGCTTAACAGGCTGTCATTCTATTGTAATAAATACTCTTTGTAATATGAAAATATTCTTGATCTACACCTAAATGATCCAATGCTTTAATCACTGAAAAAAAATGCTTAAAGAATTCAATGCCTTTTCATTATCTAAAAATCCAAAACATAATGGCAAAAACATATTTATCAGTTTTTTACAATTTCTCTCAATAAATGGATACGATTTCTTGTAGTAAAACCACATTTAAATCCAGCATATTTTTTACATTGGTTAAAATCCTAAATTTACTGTAGATGAGTTGTAATTATCTTAGTAAAAATTTCATAAAGTACTGACAAGAGACTGATACTTCTGTAATTTCTTATATCTTCCTATCATTTTTTTCAAATATTAATATTAATACTGCATTCTTCCAATCAGATAGTACATATTTATCATTTAAACATTTGGTATATAAATTGCCTAAAAATTTTTATTTCATCACCTGCTTCTGTTAAAATATCATGTATAATTCCATCATTACCCAGAGTTTTATCCATCTTCATACATTTGATTGCATGTCTCACTGGTTCATTTGAAATCCTTGAAAATTCAGAAGATATAGTGATTGTAAAAACTACTTCCTTTGGTTTTTATTACTATATAATTTTTGATAAAATTCCTACACATTTTGTAATGTCATCAGTGTTTTCATAAAAGTTATTTTTTCTTATTGCAAATATAAGTTTCTTATTGTAACAGAAATAAAAACTATCCCTACATGTTTGGAAAGCATTTTATAATAGACATGAAAGGTGATAGTGAAATAACTCTTATTATTGCCTTTACAGTTAAAATGCCATTTGTAACAGATTAAAATAAGAATATAGTCGTCTTTTAATGCTCACAGATTTAAGAACCATTTGTAACATATTAGATATGACAAGAGGAATTTGGTTTAATTATGTCATGCCAATTGTCATGCCATTCATAATATAATAATAATGTGCATATGTTAGATTCTCTGTTACGGTCTGAATAAAATATATCTCAGTCTTTGATCAACCTAACTAATAAAATAAAAATGAGACCAGAAATTGGGCATCATTTATAACTGAATGAATATAATGTAAATCAAATAAAAATAATACTACATTTATAATGCCAATTAATAATAATATTATTCATAAAAGAATAAATATAATATACTAAACTAAATGAATATCAATTTATATTTAATTATTCAGTACTTAATATAGCCCTTTGTCTAATCATATAAAATAAAACAGTAACAATAATTTTTATTATAGCATCATGAGTTCAGACAGCATTTAGAATAAACAGAAAACAAACAAGATCATCACTTCAAATACCGTAAAAATAAATCTTACTTAAAGTAGATTAAATTAAAGCAATTCAATTAAATAAGACTATCACATAACAATGATATATGCTGAATATATATTTCACTTAAAAGCTAATGAAAATAAATTGTTCAACAATTAAATTCTAATATACATAATGAATCAAACGTTGCTTTTAATAATGTAAATGTTTACTAAAATTTAATGATGTTCATATCTAAAAATAATAATTTATGAGTAATTGAGGAAACATATTTAGAGTGACTTATAAATTTACAATATTGCAATAAATATACAATCCAATAATTAATTTTCAATTCTAGTTTAATAAAATGATAAATAGCACCAACTCAGCAATGTCTTCTCTACATATTAATTTACTATTACTAATCGCACTATTTATAATAAGGTAAAATACTTAATAACAATGTAATATCATTAACCATATAAGATAATGTTGGATCTATAATATCCAACCATAACTGTGTATTATAATAATCAAAACATATAAAAAATATTAACATTTATTATAATCAAATGTGAATATTAAAATTGAATATTTAAATTGGATTTACAATTCACATTTATTAAATTTAAATATAATTAAAGCAAATTATTCTGATGTATAACAGAACAAATAACACTACTATCAGCTTTATAAATAGATAAAATGTGGCATGAACACACAAAGCTGAAGACAAATAAATCTCAATATTGTAGATTGACATAAACTAAATATATGTATTCAAGTATGTGGCTAAGTACTTTCAAGGGCTGAGATCCTCATATTTATAGCCATCTTCTAAATAAATAGATTGGTTAAAAGTGATGAAATTTTATGTAAATGAGGTAGTTAAGTATTCCATTGCCTGGAGATCTTATAACAAGAGTCTTTTCTGTTTATAGACTTGTTATCTTTAGCAATAAACTAAGCTTCTTTGTTTTTCTCTTAAGATCATGTCAATGTCTGCAAACAACCACTGGGTCTTTATGTTGGCAATCATGACCAGATGAGCTGTGGTGCTGGGCGAAAACTGAACTACAAGAAGTGTCTGCTAGTGCTTTATTATATGAGTATGTGTGTTGAGATTATTGCTAAAGATAACAAATTATAAATAGAAAAAACTCATGTTATAAGATCTCCAGGAAATGTAATACTTAACTACCTCATTTACATAAATTTGCATCACTTTTAACCAACATATTTATTTACAAGAAGACTGTGAATATGAAAGCCTTGGCCCCTCAAAAGTGCTTAGCAACATACTTGGATACATATATTTAGTTTATATCAATCTATAGTATTATGATTTCTTTATCTTCAGTTTTGTGTGTTTTAGCGAATTTTATATATTTATACATTGGAATAATTAGCCACAAAACCTAAACTTTTTGCTCATATCATCTTTATAATTGAATAAAATTAAAATCTTATTGACTAACCATGAACCCAATACAGTATATATATAATCAATAAGAAATTAAATACAACATGCAAATATTTGATTATGATTGTCATATAAAATTTATAACTAGTCCGATAATAAGTATTAAATTCAATGCAAATAAAAACATTATATAACCATCTTCAATAATCTTGAGCTTTTATTTTCAGATTATGTAATATAGTTATTTCAAATCACTTTTATAATATAGACTCACTTGAATGTAATTAATCAATAAATGCATATTGTTATAACAATAACCAGACAAGATTATTTGTTTTAAGCCAAATTAAAATTTATTAATATATGATGATCAATTATGTGATTCAAATATATATATATATATATATATATATATATATATATATATATATATATATATATATATATATATATATATATATATATATATATAAACATTACAAGCATAAAGCTAAACTAGTCAATATAAAATCAAAACTACCCCAAATTTAAAATTAAACCAGACCAGCATAAAAATAATATTAAAACACAACCTAAGGTTTCACTGCTACAAGCAGACTTCTCAAGTGTAAAGAACTACAAAAAAACCACACATTATATATACTATTAAAAATTACCCACAAATCCATTCACTTCCCATCCACCCTTAATATTAAAAGAACTCTTAAATAAGTTAATTGCTTCAGAATAATAAATTTTCAATAATAAAGACTCTTTAATTCTTCTTTTGATTTCATTTCTCTCAAAGAAGACAACCTTAGCTTCATCAAAATCAATAGTGTGGCCTGTATCTTTTTCATGGATATACAAAGCAGAACTAAGATATCTATTTTTAACTCTACTTTTATATATAATATATATATATATATATATATATATATATATATTTAATGTTTTCACAGTTATATGATGTAGCTAAAAAAATATTTTTGGGTACAAACCATATATTATTTTGCATTACAATCTGATATTTCAACGGACTAGCACCTGCCATTATCAAGGTTAACTTTTGAAAGAACAATTGTTAGTTCTCAAAGAATAATGTGACTCAGTGTGTGATGAGAAGTGAGATTCAACTTGAAGTAGTTCAGCATTCACAATATGAGGCTTATCAAAATGTTTATTTGCTTCAGTTTTTTCACCTATTAATTTCAAGTTAATATTAGATAAAATGATAGGTTTCCACATAGCTGGAATACATTGTGCTTTGTAAGCCCTATTTAAGCCAGTACGTCTCTTTAATATTTCAATTGACTCTCTCATGGTTCTTAAATCATATCTTTCCAGATTAGCAAGTATTTTTGTGTTGTCAAAATCAGGTTTGTGACCAATTTCTAAAAAATGGGAAGTAAAAACTGATGTGCTAATTTTTTGATTAAAAGCATTTCTATGTTCCTTAATTCTGACATGTATTCATCTATTAGAATGACCCACATAGCTTCTTGAGCACTGCAAACATGGAATTTCATAAATGGGAATATCACTCATATAAATTATGATAATTTAAATCAACTGATGTCACACAATTGTTTACGAACTGTGTAGATATATTAGCAGATTATTTATTTATTATAGAATATTTAACATGATTTATAACAATAGCCTTTTTATTTTTTTCTTTCTATGACTTTCTACTTATTACCAAGAACAGACACATGAGCTCATTTTTGAAGTTTTGAAGGAACTGATCAGAGAAAATTCCTAATATCCACTTTATATATTATATCCATTGAACTTTTTATTATTATGGGATTACTTATATGGTAAAAGAAGATTAATTGGTTCTGTGGTGAGGCTACTGGTTTTTTCACTCTGAGTTTGGGATCAAAAAATCTTGTTTTTTTTTCTCAGTAAGCTGATAGATCTTAATTCAAATACCAGTGGAATTTTTGTGAAAGCAGGATGGATGTATATGAAAGTTGTTGTTTTTTCTCATAGACACTTAGAATTATGACAGACAAAACTAAATTATGAACTTTATTCTGAGTAGTGTATAAAATCATCAGCTATGATAATGGAGAGGGCAAAAAGCAGAAGGTGCTAAAAACTCCCTAAGTGCAGAGCTAGGAAGCTACCTAATGATGGTGTTTTATTTAATTACCTACAACTGCATATTATTTGAAAGTAAAGAAAGATTGTATTAATTAGAAAAACTATCTACAATTTGATTATTAACTCATTTGACATTATTGATATCTGATTACCTAAATCCATCAATGTTTCAACAATGATTCTTGCCATTTTTATTATTATTTGGGGCTGCATTATAGAATGAATTGGGGGATATTATCCTTGCACTATTATATCAAATGTTCCTATTTATTTCATAATTCACTTCATATATATATATATAGTTGAGTATTTATAGACAGTTCTTCGAATAGACTTATTAGAAAACAATTTTTGTGTCTCTTAAATTTCACATATTCTGTGGTAACTTCTTGTTTTTAATTATCAGCATTGTTAATTATTACGACAAGCTTTTTTCTTTTGTGCCTACAGATAAGCTTACATTACGCAGTTATTTAAATTTGGATTTATTTAAAATCTCAGCTAATTGTCCTCAATTCATTGCGAGTCACATGGTTGATTAAAGATCGGATAATCTAAGAAGTAATTGCTTAAAATGTCATGATATAAAAGATCCCAAGAACTTGGATGCAAATCATTTTAATTTCTGGATAAAATATAATTCACAATTCTCCAATTATATTTTTGTTATTGAGTGTTCACAAGTGTGTGGGCATTTCTTGTCTTGACTGTTGCTGTCAAGATTTTAGCTTCAAATGACATCTCAACTATGATCTCGATATTAATTTCCCATCAAATAATCTTTTAAAAACTTTAATTAATTGATTACCTCACATACTTTCTTATCTGTTTTTTTTTTAAACAAAATAAATTTTGTTTTGTTTTTTGTTTTTTGATACATTTTAAAATGATTTATATAAAAATTGTATTTATTATATTTCATATATACATTTAGCTAATTTTCAGATATTTTATTAAATTCAGTTGTGTTCAATTTTTTATAGATTTATAATTTTGTTTACAGTTATAATTTGTTGACTTTATATAAGAAATTCGAACTCAGATTTTGAAACAGAAACAACTGCAACTCCCAATGAGCTATGTAAAAAACAGCAATAAATTATGAAAAGAAAAGAATGATAACATCTATTATTGTAGTTTTATTGGTGCTTAAGCATGAATTTATTGGTGTTGTTACAAAACAGGGAATGAAGTCTGTAATAAAAGTAAAATCATTATATTTTTTCATCACTTCTATTTAAATTTAAAAAGTTAATTCAGTATTAGGAATTTTATTCTTTCTTATTTCTTCTTCCTCAAATGGAAAAAAAAAATTATATTTCTACGTGCCTATACTTTGATATAATATACTATTGATCGTACATTGAAACGGTATATTTAACTCTTTTTTCTCTATATTTTGGTAAACGCCTGATCCAACCACGAGTCTACACCAGTTTTATTCGATCCTAACTAGCTAGGAAATCAAATTTTAGTTATTTAGCAATGATTATAAATATAAAATTGTTTAGAATTATCTATTTTGAAAGTAATATATAAATTTTTATTATGATTATGAAATATATAAATACATCTTGTTATATATCTTTTTTATTTTATAGATATGCTGAACATGATGAAGAAGTAAGTTTATCTTTACACCCCCCCCACCTATAATTAGTTATGTAAATGTACATACACAGTTATATATCTATACATATTTTCTGTTAGTCAAAATATAGAATTGGATATTTTGATATAGAAAATACGTATTTCAAAATTATAATGTTCTTAATAAATTCGACACAAATGATCATCGATTAATGAGATGTAAGATACTATTAATGTAAAACTAGAGAGAGAGTAAAACATTGTTAGTAAAACAATATTCAAGGTTGATATTCTTAATATTCTGAAACTTTCCAATGAATTTAAATTAGGATTTACAAAACATCATTTTGAATAAGATTTACATGAGAACGAAATCAATCGGGAAATAACTGATACATTTTTAAAACTGAAACAAAATATCTGGTACAAAAAAGCAACAATTAACCAGTAAAATTTTTACTGAGACAGGACAGTTCAGAAAATATATATATATATGAAAATATATATAAAGAATGGATTCAGAAAATTTTAATATGTAGAATTTTGTAAAATGGTATAAAGAGATGCATGTTAGGAGTAATAACAAGAGATTGGAAAGAAAATACAAGGATGAGAAAACCATCAGGTAATAGTGACACCATTGAAATAATTAAGAGTCTGAAGTGAATTTAGCCTTGATATATTTCTAGAAGAGATAATAGATGGCCAGTTGAAATTTTAATCTGAGTTCCAAGAGATTGTAAATGACCTATAAAGAGATAATATGTGAGATGAATGGATGAAATAGTTAAGTATGTTGAGTTAATGTGAAGAAGAGAGGCTAGAAATCAGATTAGATGGATTGCACATGAAGTGACCTTCATTCTGTGGTGGATTGATAAGGATTGAAAATGATGATAATGATGATTATGAAAAGGAGGGAGTAAATAGAATATTCATCTTCTCCTAATGTGAAATTGTGAAATTTTACATAATCATAAATAAAAATAACTTATATAATAGGTATTTATAAATTTCATAATACGTTATTTGTCTGTGTATCAAAAGATTTCTCATTTTCCTATGCACTTAGAGTTCAAATGCCATAATTTGAAAGCCAGATAACAATTAATTGCTTTGAAGCAAATAATTTGAGTTATTTTTGGATAGAAATTCTTCATTGAGGATGGGGGTAGATATTATGTTTGACTTATTTTTGATGATATGCCATAATTTCAAATCAGTAATATTCTTTTTAGTTTATATCACTGTTGCTTTTAATTATTTTTGATCAAATTTTTTTTTATTTGTATTTTAGAAGTATTTGTTTGATTTAATTTGTCCATTTCAGTTATTTTTAGATAGAAATTCTTCATTGGGGGAAAAAGTAGGTTTTACGTTTGACTTATTTTGGATGGGATGCCATAATTTCAAACTAGTAATATTCTTTTTACTTTATATAACTGTTGCTTTTAAATCTGATCATTTGAAAATATTGAAAGCTACTTAATTTGCTGATTCATATTTGCAAATGTTGAAAGGTTAAATAATTTGATGTTTTTGGATTTCCCGCTCTCTCCCCGCCATGTTTCTTAATTTGTCGATTTCATCGATTTCTTTTTTTTTTAATTTGAATTTTATAGCATTTTCTTTGTTTTTTTTTAAAATAATTTGTACTTTTGATATATTTCTTGGACATATATTGCCTCAGGCATTTTTATTTGTCAATTTTCAGCCACTTTCATATATAAACTTATCACTTGCAGGCTTCGGGCCAGTTGTTGATGGTGGCAGTACAGTCCCTCCATGACTACCCATCATACTCCCATAGCATTGGTAATACAAAAAATATATATATGGGATCAAGAAATATTATAGTAAACAAAATTATTTGTAAACATTTAAGTTAGATTGACTATGGGGGTCAAAACTTTTTTTTCAACTTTTAACTCTGTAACAAGGTGCGGACTGAGGAGACCAATGGTCCGCATAAAGTTACAAGAGAAATGGGTATATATATATACTACTAAGACTATTAGCACATAAAGTTACTAATAAGGGTAAATATTAATATTTAATGGTGATGGGAATGTTTCAATATCAACCGTATATCATCCATATATTTATTTAGAGGTAGTTGTTAGACTTTAAAAGAAAAAAAAAACATCGTAGAACTCGTGTTTTATTGGGGTGTTTGTGGTATGCGAATATATATATGTGCGTGATTGATATACTTCGAGTGGATGGCAAACTGGAACAAAATGAGATCCGTCTGAAATGCGAATGTATTTTGATGCGATGGCGACCGCAATGACGCAGTCATGGTCTCTTCGGATGACGCAACCAGAGAATTTCGCTGGAGGGGATCACGAAAATGAAGGAGAAAGGACGAGAAGAAAAAAGGATATAAAAGAAAATAGAGAAGGGATAATAGTCTTCTTGCACGGGTCCAGAAAGTAAAGAGATTAAAAGTGTATCATGCATCGAGTGGGGTAAAAACCTCAACTTGACAGGCGATGAAGGCCTGCCCCACAGTCCAGAAGGTGCTGCAAGGAAGAAAATCAAAGAACGCCGAATTCTGGTTATCGACGGCAAAGAATAGTGATCGCTACGGAGAAATGAACCATGAAATCATCCGGTTATAGAGCCTTTATCATCGTAACCCATGCTTTTGGAATATTGAGGTAACGTGAACTTTATCAATTGCCTATTGAATTGCTATTACCACACAATCCGAGTGTTAAACGGATTGTGTCATCCATTGGAACTTTGGAATAATTTAATTTTCTATGATTAAAACCTGTTTTAATAAAATATACCAACTACAAAGTCCGTGGAGGCAGTTTAATAGACGAACAATATTAATGTGTTTTGTGGGGCCTATTACAATCCAAAGAATAATTTATTTAATCTGTACATGTATGCGTATGCTATAACATTCAATGAAACACGATTTGTAAATAAGGGGGGGGGTCAACTAAATGAATTTTAATATTTTCTTTTTGTTGTGTAATAAATTATTTTACATTAAAAATATCTTTAGAATATTTTTCTTTCGTTTTGTATTTATATTATGTCAATCAAATTCATAGTTAGGGGCTAAAAAATGTCATGATTAAGGTAAACGTATGCTCTACCTCGAAGAACCAGCTTATAAAATTTTAGTATAGGGTAGCGAGCGCACTCCTCCGAAACTAGTCGAGAACTTCATTCTGCGTAGGGAAAACTAATCGATAAGGTTGAATTTTTAAATCGATTTAGTTATCAAATATACAGTTGATTACGGATATTAATCCACTTCCAGTCAGAGACAGTAGCGTTAGAATCCCTAATTCCCATCCACGGTCCATTGACCACCACTCCCTGAGATGAGCTAGGCTAATGAACACCACCCCTTTTTCTTATTTACCGCGAAAGGTAAAGCGACAGCAAATATTTATTGAGTCGCTATCGGGGTTTATTCTGCATTAATAAATTCCCGCGGTGTAATTCTTATTTGCTCATTGCAAATAGGTTTGGCGCTTGGAAGCAAACACGCTATCCATAAATATGCCCGGGGATCATGCAGAGATAAAATGAATTCATATATCTATAAGGTTAAATCTTAAGTTAACTAGAGCCAATCCTATGAATTTATTAATACGACCCTTCAGTGGGCAAAGCGGTTCGTTATAACTGGACGCCGCAACTGTGGGGCCTCTGGAGAGCGAGGGGGAATAGGAAGATAGTAGAAGGTTCAAATAAAAGAGGGCGCAACGACCAGTGGATTTGACATGAAGTCGGGATATTGAGCAAAACTCCGATACTTTCACGCATTTTATGAGGTTAGAGAAAAGAAAAACGGCGAATGATTTAAAAAAAAAAAAAAAAAAAAAGATTTTTTTTTTATCGTTGAGAAAAAAAAAAAAAAGACGAATGGAATATATACATGTTAGAGAAATAACACTGAGCCGTATTAATATGCTGGAAATGGATATATATATAGTCGCATACGTTATCCGAGTTATTAATAAAAACTACCGCTAACCCTAATGGTTTTCGGAGGTCTAAATAGAGACATATAAACTATACGCGAACTCGTGCGCAATTAAAATTTTTTTTTCTTTCTCTTGGTTGGAGGTGCGATAAAAAAAAAAAAAAAGAATGGGAAATACGATGTAACAGCACATGGAAGCGTAGCACTATAGAGTAAAAGGAGTGAAAGCAACAGCACTGGATGGGGGGGCGAGGTAATCAAAGCCAGTCAAGTGAAGAGAGATTGATAAACAGTAATGGAGAATAATATAAGTAATGAGGCAATTAAGGTTCAGAGATTTTTGGGGAAGATGTGGGAATCCCCTGGGGAACATATCCGAAGTTTAAAAAGATACTTCTGCAGGTACCCCGCGGAGGAAGAGGACAAAGTGATCATTGCAGCAAGCCACCTACAGGAACATGCCCAAAGGTGGTGGGAGGCATTGAGTGAACAACCGGGAGCCTTTAAGGGATACGAAAGAGCTCTCAAACAAGCTTTTTGGAATATAGAAATCCAAGAATATATATTCAACGAAATAAGTAGACAGAGATTTGGGGAGCCACACGATGAGTATACATACTTCTTCAGGCGACAAGTGGCTCGATTGCGAGAGTTGGAGATGCTAAAACTGTCAGAAAGTCAGATTGTGGGCATAGTGTGCAGGAATGTGCCACCCGACGTGGCCGCAACAGCCAGGACTGCCAAAGGGGGGCTAGCTCGGGACGTGGACTGGGCACTTGAACAAATAGTGTGCAGCCAGTGGCGAAGAGAGATGGAAGAGAAGGAACATAAGAGCGTGGAAGATAGATGGGTGGGAAATCTGGTTTGTGATGATGAAGACAGAGCCCCCAACTACGCTAATCAAGCATGCCCTAAAGTGGAAGCACGCATTGCAGAAACCCAAGTAGAGGTGGTCATTGACTCAGGAAGTCAAGTTTCAGTATTATCAGAAAGGATATACTGGCAGATGGTAGAGAAACAACCAGACATCAAGACACTACCCATAAAAGCTATACAAGTTAGGATGGCCAACAACAAAAGAGCGAAAATAGAACCCAGACAAGTCTGGGTGGATCTACAGATTGGTGAGGAAGTGATTCCACATGTGTTTCTGGTCATGAAAGGGTTAATACATGAGGTATTAGTGGGGGTGGACTTCCTTCATAAAAACCAATGTACGCTGGATTTTCGCAGAGGGGAATTCAGATGCAAAGGGACACCCATCAAATTCATCACAACCAACTGGTGTGGATCTATAGGGATCAAGGAGGTAGACGAGGTAGAGGGGATAATGGAAGAAAAAATTAAAGAGATTAGGATGGTTGGCGAAGACAAAGTGAGGGCTTTTGGGCAAATACTAAAAAAATATAGGGAAGTGTTTTCAGAGGTGCCTGGAACGATACAGGGATTTGAGCAGACGATCAAACTTAGGGAGAACCAGCCATTTCAGTCACGGTCATACCCGGTCCCTTACCAATACCGAGAGGAGGTCCAAAGACAAATAGAGCAAATGGTGGATTGGGGCATCATTTCCAAATGCTCATCCCCGTTTTGCAACCCATTGGTGGTGGTGAAAAAGAAGAGCGGTGCGATTAGAATATGTCTTGAAGCGCGGCAGCTGAATCGGGCAACGATTCCCGATTGTACCATTCCTCCACCCATGCATGAATTATTGGGAAGATTCAAGGGAAAAAAGGTATTCTCAACGTTTGACCTTACCACCAGCTATTGGCAGATTCAACTTCGCCCAGAGGACAGGCAGTACACCGCTTTTCGGTATGATGGGTACTCATACCAATTCAACAGGATGCCATTCAGTCTCATAAACAGCGGAGCGGGTTTGCTACGGTGCCTTGACCAGACATTGTCGGAAGAGACGAAGAGAGTCGCCACGATGTATATCGATGACGTCGTGATAGCGTCCAGTAGTGTGTGAGAACACGAGAAGGAGGTCGAAATGTTCCTCAAGGAGTGTAAAGACAAGGGCATTAGGGTCAATTTGGGAAAGAGTAACCTAGTCAAAGAAGAAGTGACATTTTTGGGGCATTTGGTGGGCCATCAAGGACTAAAACCCCATCCGGACAAAATATCTGCCATCAGAGACTTTCCTATACCTAGGTCCAGAAAACAGATTCGTTCTTTCCTGGGCCTGTGTAATTTCTACCATAGGTTCCATGAACGGATGGCCGAACATGCCGAGCCTCTAGTGCATTTGCTAAGAAAAGATATCCCGTGGAAATGGGCTGATGAGCAAAGGAAAGCATTTGAGGACATAAAAGGAGAATTTGCCAAACAGGTCATGCTGGCGTTCCCGGATTTTACCAAGCCGTTTATACTCCAGACTGATAGTAGTGGGTACGGTCTGGGTGCGACTCTATCCCAAACGCAAGATGGGGAGAAAATGGGAGTCTTATATTTTATAAGCCGGTTGTTAAAAGGGCCAGAGCTAAACTATTCTGCTACCGAAAAGGAGGCGTTAGCCATTGTCTGGGCCTTCCAGAAATTCCGCCCACTCCTGCTGGGGTCGGAGGTAGCAGTGGTGACAGATCACAAAAGTTTAGAATTTATCAACCATAGCTATCTTACCAATAGTCGACTAATCCGGTGGAGTTTACTCCTCCAAGAGTACAACTATACTGTTCATCATTGTAAGGGGGTGGATAATATCGTAGCCGATATTCTCAGTCGGAACCCGGTGGGGCACCAAGCGGAACATATGAGGGCAGAAAATGCATGCATCGCCAGTATGGACCTACAAACGAGCAAGGAGATAGAGGAGAAATTGGCACAGTTAGGTGAATTGCAACGTCAAGATAAAAATTTGGGACCACTGATCCGAAGATTAGAGGGGGGTATGGACCCTCAGCTTGCGAGGAAACACCGCGTATGTCATGGAATCCTTCAATCCCTAACGTGTGGAGAAACAAAGAACTGGAAGCCCAGTGTGCCAGGTCAGTTGAGAAATAAATTAGTAGCCTATGTTCACCAGATATATGGGCATTACGGGGCCTTAAAGACGGAACACCTGATTCGGAAATGGTTTTATTGGCCCGGAATCCACACCTCGGTGAAGGCCGTAGTAGGGGAATGCAAAAGTTGCCAGAGAACCAAGCCAACAAACCGGGCATACGCAGCAAACCTAGTGCCTATCATCCCAACAGGCCCCGGTGAAATAATAGCCGTGGATTTTTACGGACCATTACCCGCGTTCAAGAGGAAAAAGTATCTTATTGTGGCGTACGACTTGTTCTCGAAACACGTGGCAGCATACTCCATCGCCCAGGCAAACACCAAGTTCGCAATCAGGATGCTTGAAACCAATTATTTCAACGAAGTAGGAAAGCCTCGTGTACTCTTATCGGATCACGGAACTCCATTCACATCTAATGAATGGCGCAGATGGATACAGAGTCAAGGGATCAAACATTGCCTAACCTCGATTCGTAACCCCCAGTCCAATCCTTGTGAAAGAGTGATGAGGGAATTGGGGCGTCTATTCCGCACATATACCGGGGACAACCATCGTGGATGGGTCAAGCTCACCCCTCAAGTAATTAACTTCATAAACTGGTCCGTAAACGAGTCAACAGGTTTGGCACCCTTCCGGCTTCATTTCGGATGCCACATACCTTGCCTCATTAAGACAGCCCGTCCCGGAATGGAAGAGGACCCGGTAGATATGGAAGATGACCAAAGCAGGGCACGGCAGACCATGCAAAAGATGGGGCAACGGAGAAAGAACAGGCAAAAGAATCGCCCATATTTATTTAAAGTGGGAGATCGGGTCATGGTGCGTGCCCAACCTATAAGCGAAGCAAGCAAAAACATATGCAAGAAATTCTGCAACTTGTACGAGGGACCTTTTTCAATTGTTAAATGTCAAGGAAACAATGCTTTCTGGGTAGATACGGGGTCGGGAATTAAAGGCTCATATAATGCACGAGTGCTGAAACCCGCGTGAAGCCAAAGATCTCCCGCCGAGGAGGAATCGCTGGGGAATCCGGCAGCGGTACCCGCCGGCAGAGAGAGAGTACAAGAGAAGTAAGAGCCTGTCAAACCCATAGTGCATGTTTGAAGGCTTCCAAATGGGGGGGCATTGTAACAAGGTGCGGACTGAGGAGACCAATGGTCCGCATAAAGTTACAAGAGAAATGGGTATATATATATACTACTAAGACTATTAGCACATAAAGTTACTAATAAGGGTAAATATTAATATTTAATGGTGATGGGAATGTTTCAATATCAACCGTATATCATCCATATATTTATTTAGAGGTAGTTGTTAGACTTTAAAAGAAAAAAAAAACATCGTAGAACTCGTGTTTTATTGGGGTGTTTGTGGTATGCGAATATATATATGTGCGTGATTGATATACTTCGAGTGGATGGCAAATTGGAACAAAATGAGATCCGTCTGAAATGCGAATGTATTTTGATGCGATGGCGACCGCAATGACGCAGTCATGGTCTCTTCGGATGACGCAACCAGAGAATTTCGCCGGAGGGGATCACGAAAATGAAGGAGAAAGGACGAGAAGAAAAAAGGATATAAAAGAAAATAGAGAAGGGATAATAGTCTTCTTGCACGGGTCCAGAAAGTAAAGAGATTAAAAGTGTATCATGCATCGAGTGGGGTAAAAACCTCAACTTGACAGGCGATGAAGGCCTGCCCCACAGTCCAGAAGGTGCTGCAAGGAAGAAAATCAAAGAACGCCGAATTCTGGTTATCGACGGCAAAGAATAGTGATCGCTACGGAGAAATGAACCATGAAATCATCCGGTTATAGAGCCTTTATCATCGTAACCCATGCTTTTGGAATATTGAGGTAACGTGAACTTTATCAATTGCCTATTGAATTGCTATTACCACACAATCCGAGTGTTAAACGGATTGTGTCATCCATTGGAACTTTGGAATAATTTAATTTTCTATGATTAAAACCTGTTTTAATAAAATATACCAACTACAAAGTCCGTGGAGGCAGTTTAATAGACGAACAATATTAATGTGTTTTGTGGGGCCTATTACAATCCAAAGAATAATTTATTTAATCCGTACATGTATGCGTATGCTATAACATTCAATGAAACACGAGTTGTAAATAAGGGGGGGGGTCAACTAAATGAATTTTAATATTTTCTTTTTGTTGTGTAATAAATTATTTTACATTAAAAATATCTTTAGAATATTTTTCTTTCGTTTTGTATTTATATTATGTCAATCAAATTCATAGTTAGGGGCTAAAAAATGTCATGATTAAGGTAAACGTATGCTCTACCTCGAAGAACCAGCTTATAAAATTTTAGTATAGGGTAGCGAGCGCACTCCTCCGAAACTAGTCGAGAACTTCATTCTGCGTAGGGAAAACTAATCGATAAGGTTGAATTTTTAAATCGATTTAGTTATCAAATATACAGTTGATTACGGATATTAATCCACTTCCAATCAGAGACGGTAGCGTTATAATCCCTAATTCCCGTCCACGGTCCATTGACCACCACTCCCTGAGATGAGCTAGGCTAATGAACACCACCCCTTTTTCTTATTTACCGTGAAAGGTAAAGCGACAGCAAATATTTATTGAGTCGCTATCGGGGTTTATTCTGCATTAATAAATTCCCGCGGTGTAATTCTTATTTGCTCATTGCAAATAGGTTTGGCGCTTGGAAGCAAACACGCTATCCATAAATATGCCCGGGGATCATGCAGAGATAAAATGAATTCATATATCTATAAGGTTAAATCTTAAGTTAACTAGAGCCAATCCTATGAATTTATTAATATGACCCTTCAGCGGGCAAAGCGGTTCATTATAACTCTTAACTAGCATAGTAACACATACAATATAATGCAATAATAAAAAAAATAATAAAATTTTTACATATTGTCTCTTTCTTGGTACACTGGGGATGCTGGCAATTATCCTCCCATGAAATGTAAACTGTCCAAGGTATTTCATTTTTTAAATGGGAAAATTATAAAATAAAATGCATGCATGGCCATGGTAGAATATCATTGAAGCTATCCAAAATATTAATGTTTATTTGGTGCAACAACAAAGTTAAAGCACATTTAATCTTGTGACTACTTTAAGACCTGGATTTCCACAATATAGCACAGTAATTCACACATTATCATATTATTTCTTTCCTAAGGAGTTTTACGATACAAATTTAATTTTCATTATTTAAGCAATACGTTATCCTTTGGGTTTAGTTTCCATTATTTCAAGATTACATTTATACAGATGCTTATAGTACTATTTTAAATTCATTTATCAGATACTCCCTATATCTATCTACGTTAGTAATACTTTAAATAACTTTTTGTTTAGACTTTTTTTTTCATCACATTTCTTAAAAAGAATTGTTTTGACTATAATGTCCAAATTTCATTTTATAATTATTCTCTCATGAGAACTCAAAGATTTACTTGGAGTATCATAATTGCACTAAGTATAAGTTATTCTTTTAAGTATATTATGTCTTTAATTAAATATAAAGATAAAACTGATATTTATTTTTATTATTACTTTTTCAGCCTTTTATTCCTTTTTGTAATCCATTTATTCCAATATTAAAAATTAAATATTTGAAATAGTATAAAATATTATGAAAGTTTGTAATAAAATTAAAACATTCACATAATAAAAGTGACTTATTCCATAAAAAATTAAGATTAATAAAAGTTTGTAGTACAATGATCCATCCAAATTTACTTATTAAATTATTTAATAAAAGACAAGTGACAACAAAAGTTTGTACCTAAGATATATGTAGATCGAAGCTTCCAAATCGAATTTATCATGATGTATTGATTTCCTTGTAGATTGGTAAAATTTTGGCACCAATTAACTTAATAAAGGAGATAAGTGTGCCTATGAACTTTCTACTACTCCATTAGTAAGATATTCAATATACAATTTTAAATAAAAACTAATAACTTTTGTCAGACGATAGATTGAAACGGAATATTTTATTTTTTGCGTGCTCACTGGGCACAGAATTTTTATAGAAAACCCCCTAGCTCTAATGTAAGCTTAGTTTTATTTTATCTATCCTTCAATCATTCTGATTTGTTTACCTTTGACCCCTAATATTAATTTTTAGTTGTTTTATTCAATTTTTGTCTGGACATTACTTATGCACAAACTGCCCTTCCCACGTGTGTTTGAGAGACCCCCCCCCTTTGAACAACAACAAGGAAAAAAAATGTAAAAAGAAAATGGTGGAAAATTTTATAAAAAATGAATAGACCAAATTTTGTTTAAAGATTTATAAGTGAAAATAAGAATGAATTTATTTAATACCCATATAAAACAATATCCCTCACAAAACACTATCGTATGTTATCCTGTATGTTGTATAAAACCCTAAGATTGTCTGTATAATTAAAATTATACACATCGCACACACATGTACATGCACGCACATATAACTACTAATTATTGACAATGTACTTATTGTTACTTTAATTAACAGTAAACTAATTGATGTCGATTTAGTATGCGCTCAGGCCGCCATTTTGAATTACAAGAACCACCCAAACCATGCTGAAACATCCAACCGATAAATGACATCGATCAAAATGGCCATTTTCGTAGGAAAAAAAAAACCAAAAATCGGAATTTTCATATAAAAAAAAAAAACAATCACGTGACTAAAATATTATAACACAAAAATCGCAATTTTCATAAAAAAATCACGTGATTAAAATATTAAAATACAAAAATCACAATTTTCATAAAAAAAATCACGTGATTAAAATATTAAAACACAAAAATCGCAATTTTCATAAAAAAATCACGTGATTAAAATATTAAAATACAAAAATCACAATTTTCATAAAAAAAATCACGTGATTAAAATATTAAAACACAAAAATCGCAATTTTCATAAAATAATCACGTGATTAAAATATTAAAACACAAAATTGTATATGCCAAAAGATTATAACTTATGAAATCTGAATGCTAAAAATGGTAAAAAATAATGATGAAAAGATTTTAAGCAATAATTATGTTTTCATTCACTTACAAAAAGGCGGTAAAGATCTTGAATACACGTTTACTCCTAATCAAAATTATGACTTAAAATTGATAGATTTAAAATACGAATTATACTATATGCTAAAAGATTGTAACTTATAAAATCTGAATGTTAAAAATGGTAAAAAATAATGATGAAAAGATTTTAAGCAATAATTATGTTTTCATTCACTTACAGAAATGGAATCACGAGACCAAAAAGGCAGTAAAGATCTTGAATACACATTTACTCCTAATCAAAATGATGACTTAAAATTGATAGATTTAAAATACGAATTATACTATATGCTAAAAGATTGTAACTTATAAAATCTGAATGCTAAAAATGGTAAAAAATAATGATGTAAGAAAGATCAGTGGTTGCTAGTTTCAATTTTAGTTTACGAGCTTATCAAACATATAACGGTACCCACATAACTTATAAAATCTGAATGCTAAAAAGTAATGATGTAAGAAAGATCGGTGGTTGCTAGTTTGAATTTTAGTTGGTGAGTTTATCAAACATATATGAACTAAAGGATATGAATTTTTAAACAGAAAAAGTGAAGGAAAAATTGATAAAAAATAAAAACCCACATGTTCAATTATAACTTCTACTTACCAGAAATTCTTGCTTTGTCCCACATAGATACTGTTTGAATTTCGTCTCCTAATGTCAAAATGGCGTCTACTCTTGATCGCGTGAGATTCACACAGGCTGAAGAAATCTATAATTTGCATTGATACGTCGAACTCTTGAAATCGAGACAATCCCTATTTATTTACATGCAAGTGATTTTTATCATCAAAAAATGAACACAGAAACATGTTTAAAGAAAATAAATACATTTTATTATTAATTACAATTATTTACTTTAAAATTCTTTAGGTTTTTAAAAATCTTTATTGTTTTGTTTAATTACTTTAAAATATGTAAATTTTATATATTTAAAGAAATAGAAATAAAAACTCAACATTGTTGACATGTGATCATATGACTTGAAAATGTCTATAAAAGACACTTTTGTTTCAAAATCTTTGGTCTTTAGTAACCAAAGTGCATCTCCTAACTAACATGGCTTTGCAAAACGTCTATTACAATATTATCTCTAACGAAAATCAAGCCGTTACGTTTTTGCGGGATAATGATCTTCTCAATGATGAAGAGAGTAAGCAGCCCTGCGCAAAGTGTGGCGATGTCATGGTTGAGAAATGAAGGAAGAATCGGAAGGGTGACTGAGTCCCCACGATGCGGTGCTCCCACTGCCATACTACTAGATCGATTCGTACAGGCAATCCGTTTTTCCACTATGTAGATGCAAGTGGTAGGATTGCAAGCCGATTGACCATACGTGAAATTATGGAGCTTGTTTTTTTTTTCATTCTAGATATGCCAACTAGACTAGCAGCGAAGATGGCCAGCAAATCTATGCCTACAATTGTAGACTGGTTTAATTTTTGCAGGGAAGTGTGTTCCCGAGCAATTAAGAAGAAAGGACAGTTAGTAGGAACAGAAGAAAAACCAGTTCAGATAGATGAAGCTAGATTTTCTGGCCGAAGAAAATATAATAGGGGAAGACTCCTAAGTGGCGATCATCCATGTACCTCCAAGGATACATCGGTAACCCTAATTAACAAAAAAAACCACGGAGCTCGAATTGATGGACCCTGGGTGTTCGGACTAAAAAAGGGTACCGATTGTCGCTATTTTGTAGTGCCACGTTGTGACAAAGCTACGTTGATTCCCATTATTGAGAGGGAATGCACGGCTGGCTCTGTCATTCATTCAGATGAGTGGCCAGCCTATGCAGACCTGAAAGATAGAGGGTTTCAACATTTCACCATCAACCACCAACAAAATTATGTCAATCCGGTGACAGGCGCTCATACCCAATCTATTGAGCGATCATGGCTGGAAGCCAAAGTTAAAATATTAAAAAAAATGAGAGGGACGACACCGGATCTTTTACAATCCCATCTAGACTCAATTTGTTGGCAGATGGATAAAAAGCATCTAAATGAGAGCGATACATTTATTAAATTTCTCAAAGATGCTAAAGATTCTTACTGACGGTGAAAAGGTTAGTGTTTATCTTATTTAAAAGTAAATAACTTTTACATTTGAAATAATCAATACATTTTTATTTATTTGTTTTTTTTTTTTTTAGTGTATGTATTACGACGTGGCATTTTTTTAACATGAGGAATAAAGATTTTTAAAAACCTAAAGATTTTGAAACAAAAGTGTCTTTTATAGACATTTTCAAGTCGCATATGATCACACGTCAACAACGCTGAGTTTTTATTTCTATTTCTTTAAATATATAAAATTTACATATTTTAAAATAATTAAACAAAACAATAAAGATTTTTAAAAACCTAAAGAATTTAAAGTAAATAATTGTAATTAATAATAAAATGTATTTATTTTCTTTAAACATGTTTCTGTGTTCATTTTTTGATGATAAAAATCACTTGCATGTAAATAAATAGGGATTGTCTCGATTTCAAGAGTTCGACGTATCAATGCAAATTATAGATTTCTTCAGCCTGTGTGAATCTCACGCGATCAAGAGTAGACGCCATTTTGACATTAGGAGACGAAATTCAAACAGTATCTATGTGGGACAAAGCAAGAATTTCTGGTAAGTAGAAGTTATAATTGAACATGTGGGTTTTTATTTTTTATCAATTTTTCCTTCACTTTTTCTGTTTAAAAATTCATATCCTTTAGTTCATATATGTTTGATAAACTCGCCAACTAAAATTCAAACTAGCAACCACCGATCTTTCTTACATCATTACTTTTTAGCATTCAGATTTTATAAGTTATGTGGGTACCATTATATGTTTGATAAGCTCGCAAACTAAAATTGAAACTAGCAACCACTGACCTTTCTTACATCATTATTTTTTAACATTTTTAGAATTCAGATTTTGATTAGGAGAAGTAAATGGTTTAATAAACTAAAATATGATTTTTTTAAAAAGATTGATGTAGATAACATGTATTCAAGATCTTTACTGCCTTTTTGGTCTCGTGATTCCATTTCTATAAGTGAATGAAAACATAATTATTGCTTAAAATCTTTTCATCATTATTTTTTACCATTTTTAGCATTCAGATTTTATAAATTACAATCTTTTAGCATATAGTATAATTCGTATTTTAAATCTATCAATTTTAAGTCATCATATTGATTAGGAGTAAACGTGTATTCAAGATCTTTACCGCCTTTTTGGTCTCGTGATTCCATTTCTGTAAGTGAATGAAAACATAATTATTGCTTAAAATCTTTTCATCATTATTTTTTACCATTTTTAGCATTCAGATTTTATAAGTTACAATCTTTTAGCATATAGTATAATTCATATTTTAAATCTATCAATTTTAAGTCATCATATTGATTAGGAGTAAACGTGTATTCAAGATCTTTACCGCCTTTTTGGTCTCGTGATTCCATTTCTGTAAGTGAATGAAAACATAATTATTGCTTAAAATCTTTTCATCATTATTTTTTACCATTTTTAGCATTCAGATTTTATAAGTTACAATCTTTTAGCATATAGTATAATTCGTATTTTAAATCTATCAATTTTAAGTCATCATATTGATTAGGAGTAAACGTGTATTCAAGATCTTTACCGCCTTTTTGGTCTCGTGATTCCATTTCTGTAAGTGAATGAAAACATAATTATTGCTTAAAATCTTTTCATCATTATTTTTTATCATTTTTAGCATTCAGATTTTATAAGTTATAATCTTTTGGCATATACGATTTTGTGTTTTAATATTTTAATCACGTGATTTCTTTTTTAAAATTGCTATTTTTATTTTTAGTATTTTAATCACGTGATTTTTTTATGAAAATTGTGATTTTTTTGTGTTTTAATATTTTAATCACGTGAAATTTTTTTAATGAAAATTAATATTTTTATGTTTTATCACAAACGATTTTGTGTTTTAATATTTTACTCACGTGATTTTTTTTAATGAAAATTAATATTTTTATGTTTTCTCATTTTTGTCACGTGATTGACTAATACAAAAATGGCCATTTTGAGCGATGTCATTTATCGGTTGGATGTTTCAGCATGGTTTGGGTGGTTCTTGTAATTCAAAATGGCGGCCGTGAGCGCATACTAAATCAGCACCAACTAATTTTATAATCTTTTTGAAACTCGAAAAGCTATCTCTTCATATAACTAATATTAATGAATCGCTAGAATTAACAAGTTAAAATTTTATTCATGATATCAATTTTCATTTTTAAAATATCACTGATTCAATTTTATTTTTATTGGGTTCTTAATTAACTGTTTCAAAGTTTTATAATGCGCGCAGGACAATCACTGCTCCCTTCCCTCTCTATACTTATACATTGTAATTTTGAAAAAGTATAAACATACTCTTATTTATACATTATAGATTCGGGATTTACATGTTTCTATTCTAAAAACAAAACACCAACTTTTATTTAACTTAACGTTTTGATTAAAAAAAGTTTCCTCTTAGATTATGTAAAACTAATGTTATACTGAATTGACCCCTCGTTAGTTTCTCCATGACAGAAACTAAGAGTTACAATATACATCTAAATTATATACTCAACACTTTCATTAATAATTTATTATAATATCTATTCACTGGTTGACTTGAGGGTCTGTGGTTAACTAAACAGCGAATGATGAAGCACACATTTATAAAGCTATATATGTACAGCTTTAATATATATTAAGATGCTTTGCCAAATCTCAAATTGTGTATGTGTACATGTCAGTTAATTTATTTAAGTTTTGATTGTCAGTCATTTTGTATTTTTTATTAAAATTGTGTTTTAATGATTGCAATATAATATATATCATGAACACATGAACTGTAAAACATTTTTTAATTAAGTGATATAATGTAATAATTTTTTAATGTGAAAAATGAACTTTATAGTAAATTTTTCTTATCTTTTTATAAAATTTGATAATATTTAAAAGACAATGTTTAATCTGCAAAATGTTGATTTTGATCTGGAATCTAATAAAAGTATGCAGTTTTCTTTCATTAGACATTGTTGATATAATTACTTTGAGTCAAGCAATTAGTTTGGAGTTATAATAATTAAAGAAAAAATCAATGACTTATCTGAAATATTTGTCTAAAGGTACTACTGATCTAGAAGATTCTAAAACATTCCTGTGGAGAAATAACAATAGGCAGTGAACTCTATAAAAGCCTAGCAAAATTATTTTGATATCAGATTCTAGATTCTTTGATTGTTACTTATTAATTCTTTTCAATTGTTGGACATCAGGAGATTGTTCAATATTAGTTTTCAGCAATTAATCATGTGATTTGCTGTTAACCCATTGATAAAAATGAATGTACAAACTATTCCGGTTGTGATCTCTGTTAATATATGCAGCTAGGTCTCCAACAGACAAACTTCTTGATCCATATATTAACCTCATTTGTCATAAAGGCTAACCTCCTGGTGTTACCAATTACCAACCTCACCACTGAAGCTTTTCTCAACTAATCCCCATCTAGAAAGAGCACAGAAGGACATGGGCATAATGAATACATACTCCTACCAAATAATCTGTACAGATAGCAAATGTTTTACAACACCCATGAACTTATAGTAACTCAATATGAACTCTATTATATCTCTCAGTAATCTGTGAATAATTTCAATTGCATTTATTAACCAATGTGTACATCTTAGTAATTTTAGATTAAGTGTCCTCGTTACCTAATTTTATTGATACACAATTTTGTATTGATATCATTAATTTTATTCTTTTGTGGATGTGTTAATTTTGTATTTTTATTATGTTTTACAAGTATGTAATAAATAAATTTAATTTTTCTTTTAATGTTTGACAGTTAAATAAAATTCCATAGCTAAAATGATTAAATTGCTATTATCAAAGTCATGGATTTTGCAATTGTGAAAAATCTAAATGGTTTTAGAAAATGAAATAAGTCTTATTACCATCAAATATGAATGAATTTTTTCTTAAATGCCTATTCACAAATAATGTTCACAAACTCTATAAACAGTTAGTTTATATATGTATCTCTACAGTAACATTTAGATATATCAAAAATATCCGATGCCTTGTGCATAATATTTTATTATATGAGTATAAAAAGACAAGTAATGTCCTGCTTGTGTGTGTGTAAAGTCAATCTATTTTTTAAATACCACTTAAAAGTTATTGATATATGACATTTTACTTATCATTATATTAATCACTCTATTTGAGTAAATGTTACATTGTGTTCAATCAGCAATGTTTCTAACAGGCTGATATATATATATATATATATATATATATATATATATATATATATATATATATATAAACATTACAAGCATAAAGCTAAACTAGTCAGTATAAAATCAAAACTACCCCAAATCTAAAATTAAACCAGACCAGAATAAAAATAATATTAAAACACAACCTAAGGTTTCACTGCTACAAGCAGACTTCTCAAGTGTAAAGAAATAATAAAAAAAACACAACTTATATATACTATTAAAAACTACCCACATATATATATAGGTATGGAGTGGACATTAGGAATTTGCCCTGCTCGGCCTTAAAGGAACCGAGCAGGGCAAATTCCTAATGTCCACTCCATACGTTCTTGTCGTTGCAGCTGTTATTACTATATGTTTATTCATATAGTATACGAACATGGATGGGCTGCTCACCAACACGCTTTAGCCAGCGTGGTGAGTTTATTGGCTTTTTACCTCTGAGTTTAAGATCAAGAAACACCATGGTCTTTCTTCTCAGTGCCTGATAAGGCAGAATGAATGTTTGTGTAAATGATAAAGATTTTTCCCAATTATACAATTATGACAGACAGAAATAAAGCATGGCCCTTAATCCCAGGAGGCTGTAAAGTCACCAACCAAGGCAGCGGTTGGTGGCCGAAGGCGGAGGGTGCTAAGAATTTCCTGGAGGCGGACCCAGGCTGCCATTTGATGATGACTTTTTATTTAGGTACTTACAACTGCAGATCACTTTCAAGTGAAGGAAGATTGCAAGAATTAGAAGAAGAACTCTCTTATATTAGATGGGATATTATTGGACTTTGTGAAGTTAGAAGAAAAGGTGAAGAGACAATTGATTTAAAAAGTGGACATATGCTCTATTATAAAGGCCCAAATATTGGAAATACAAGTGGAGTAGGATTCATTATAAATAAAAAGTGGAAGAACAATATTGTGGAGATTGATGGTGTATCAGACAGAGTGGCAAGATTAGTTATACAACTTAATAGCAGATATCAAATGCAGATAATTCAGGTTTATGCCCCAACAAGTTCTCACAGTGATGAAGTAGTAGAAGATTTTTATATGGATGTACAAAAGGCTTTTGATCAGAGTAAACAACATTTTAAAATTGTTATGGGAGATTTTAATGCTAGAATTGGTAAACAAATGAAAGATGAAAGTGTTGTAGGTAATTTTGGTTATGGTAATAGAAATGAGAGAGGACATAGACTTGTGGAGTTTGCAGAGAAGGAAAAACTTTATATTATGAATTCTTTTTTTGAGAAAAATGTTAGAAGGAAATGGACATGGAAGCATCCAAATGAAGGTACAGCAGAATTGGATTATATTTTGACTAACAGGAAATACATATTTCAAGATTGTAATGTTCTTAATAAATTTAACACAGGAAGTGATCATCGATTAGTAAGGGGTAAGATACATGTTAATGTAAAACTAGAGAGACAAAAATTATTAAGAAAAACTATATTTACAGTTGATATTCCTAATCTTCAGAAACATTCTAATGAATTTAAATTAGAACTTACAAATCGGTTTCAAGTATTAGTAGATTTTGAACATGATTCAGATTTGAATGAAATTAATATGAAAATAACTGATACACTTTTAAAAACTGCAACAAAGATAGCTGGTAGAAAAAAGCAGCAATTGACTAATAAAATTTCTACTGAGACTAGAGAACTTATGAAGAAAAGAAGGAATATGAAGATATACAAGAATGATGCATTAAAAAGAATTGAATATCTCGAATTTTGTAAAATGGTGCGGAAAAGAGTTGAAAATGATATAAGAAAGTATAACTGTGAACTAGCAAGAAAAGCTGTAGAAGAAAATAGAAGTCTTAAGAATGTAAAACAACATTTTGGTATTGGTAGGAAATTTATATCTGCAATAAGGAAAAAAGATGGAATTATTACTAAAAAGAGGGATGACATTATGAAATTGGTAGAAGATTTTTATCAAGAATTATATAGTAATAAAGAACAAGTACCTCCTATATCTATTACATCTTCCGAATTGCCCAGAATTTTAAATGAAGAAGTGAGAAATGCAATTAAATGTATGAAAAAAGGAAAGGCTCCAGGTAATGATGGAATTATAATTGATATATTAAAAGAAGCAGGTGAAGAAACAGAAAAAATATTAGCAAAGTTATATACCAAATGTCTAAATGATAAAGATGTACCGGATGATTGGAAGAATGCAATAATAATATTAATATTTAAAAAAGGTGATAAAGAAGATATTAGAAATTACAGACCTATCAGCCTTTTATCAGTTTTATATAAAATTTTTACCAAGATAATTACAACTCGACTACAGAGAACCTTGGATTTTCACCAACCAAGAGAACAAGCTGGATTTAAAAGTGGTTTTAGTACAGTAGATCATATTCAGGTATTGAGAGAAGTTATAGAAAGGACAAATGAATATGAGTTGTCATTATGTTTTGGATTTGTAGATTATGAAAAGGCATTTGATTCTATAAACATTTCTTCAGTGATTAAAGCATTGGATCATCAAGGTATAGATCCAGGATATTGTCATATTTTAAAGAATATTTATAAAAATGCAACAGCAACAATTAGATTACATAATGATACTGGGAAAGTCAACATTGAGAAAGGTGTAAGACAAGGTGACTCCATATCTCCAAAACTTTTTACAGCAGTGCTGCAAGAAGTATTTTGTGGCTTAAAATGGGAAATTAAAGGAGTGAAAGTAAATGGAGATTATTTAAGTCATTTAGATTTCGCAGATGATGTAGTTGTTTTTGCAAATAATGCTTCGGAGCTGCAGGAAATGTTGCAGGAGTTATCAGATGAAAGTAGGACTAAAGATAAATGTTAAAAAGACTAAAGTAATGTTTAATCGATTTGCTCAAAATATGAAAATAAAGATTGATTATGGTGAATTAGAAGAGGTTAAGAGTTACAAATACCTTGGTCAGATTATTAATACAGATGGAAACATAATGGAGGAAATTAATCATAGAATTAAACTTGGTTGGAGTGCTTTTGGTAGAAATAACTTGATATTAAAAGGAAATATGCCTATGTGTTTGAAAAGAAAGGTTTTTAACAAATGTGTTTTACCAGTTCTTACTTATGGATCTGAGACTTGGACACTTAATAGAAGATCAATACAGAGACTTCAGACCACTCAAAGAAGTATGGAGAGATGTATGTTGGGAGTAACAAGAAGAGATCGAAAACGCAATGTATGGGTAAGAGAACAAACAGGTGTTACTGACCTCATTGAAAAAATTAAAAGATTGAAGTGGAGTTGGGCTGGACATATTGCTAGAAGAGATGATAATAGATGGACAATTGAAATTTTAAACTGGATTCCAAGAGATTGCAAAAGACCCAGAAGGAGACCACATATAAGATGGATGGATGAAATAAGAAAATGTGTAGGGGTGATGTGGAGAAGAGAAGCTAAAGATCGGAGAAGATGGATTAAACTTGGAGAGACCTTCATCCTGCAGTGGATTGATAATGTTTGATAATGATGATGATGATGATATTGTAATGGTCAGATTCATATGCTTCATTAGCATAGTGCAAAATTCAACCACCACACAGACAAGCAGCACCATAGGTAGTGAAGCTACCAGCAGTCCTGAGTTCAAACATGGTTTATTGGTTCCACAATACACACTATGAAACAACACATCTGATGCCACATTAGTAAACATTTCTTTAGGCACGGAGATCAGGGAGCTGCGAGAGACTCATAGACTTTATTTTTGAATAAGATAGATAATAATACTAAATCTAGATATTTATATTTTAAATAATCGAGGAAATATTATACTGAAGGTGTGTCAAATAAATAAATATATGATGGCAGATGTATGGTTTGAAAGTATTTAATTATAATATTTCATACTAAAAATTATTTAAATAAAACATAATTATATTAAAATTCTAATAGCAGTATTATTCTTCCGATACTGTTTTATATTTACAATGAAGTACAATTATCATGCCTTCAAGGATTTAATATCTTTGCAATGCACAAGTCTAAATTAGAAATGATAATAGCAGCTGCAGACATATATTTTATTTAATGAAATAAGATATTTATAAGAAATTAATATGGGCAAACATTGATTTGAGAGTGAATTTATGTCATATAATGCAGAGATGAAGTCATACTGGAATAATAAAATTAATAATAAAGAAACACCTGGTACATTTAGAACTGTGATGCGAGTGTGGTAGTACATTAAAACTGCGAAGTCAATGGATGAGTTTAAAACAATGGGCTGGTGTTTGCCATAGGTCCAAAGGTAAAGAGGTCACATAAGCATTATCAGGTTAAAGGGTCTGTGCACAATTACTCCCTAACTGTGTGATGGGCATCAAGCCCTATGAGAACATTCATTATGTCCACTTGTGTAGGATGACTAGGATTTAGTAAATACTGTATGATCTGGGATATCCAAGGCTCGAAGATGGATTATCGCATTTCTAAACTGTAACACATGTATAACTAACATAATATACTGTGAAAATTTAATATAAAATTTATGATTCTGTCTTACATTACCAACAAATAAATAATGTATTTTGCTCTCAAAGAAATGCACTTAATGGATTTATCGAATAATAACTTTATTATTTAAAATTAAAAGCAAGTTTAAAAGGTAATTGTAAGTAAGGGTGGTTACTCTAAGAACCAATATGTCTGCCACTAGCTATGTAGTAGACTCCTGCATTTACAGTAAGTGAAGCAATAAATGTAATCATGCATTGATCTATTAAAGAAGTATGGTGATTTCTGAGCTGACCAGCCAACAGAAGTATAGAAAAGAAGTTTAAGATTTGGTTGCCGCACAAGATGGCAACTGTTTTAATTAGAATTTATATTTAAAATTTGGTGAGGCCTGGTCAGAAATATTATTGGCGTGCTATTATTAAATAATAAATAAAATGTAAAAGTAGAAATATGCACCCAAGAAGTAGACAGAGTTCGGTAAGCTAGATTATTAAAAGAATTTATAGAATAGATTAACAATTAAATTTATCAGTGTACAATTTATATGAAGTGAACTATAACTTGAATAAAATTTAGAATACTCTAGACGCCTTGGGTACAGGTACCTGTTTTATAAGAAGCTTTTCATGTTCCATGGTTAGTTGCAAATTGTCCATTAGTTTAAGCAGTAGTTGTTCTTTCCCACACTCAGGTTATGGATTCATTTCAATAGGAGCAGCAGATTTCTGATTATTTGGACAGCAGATCCTCAGGATTTAATTTGTGAAGGGCACATGTGGAGATTGGGACATCTGATTGACCTGCTCTGGGGGGTGAATAGTCTGGGCGCTTTCTACTCGGTTATCTTATAATGGACAAATTAATTTAAGATTCTCTCAACCAAGCAAGAGCATGGCACAAAGTCTAATAAAAAAGTTTTAAAATTCAAAAACATCCTCTTTTTCTTTATCTTACCTTTCAATTTCATTCTATTTTATTTTTAGCTCCATTCATTTGCCCTGAAGAGAATCAATGCATTTTTAGAATTTTAATTAATTCAGAAAGCTACATTCCTATTGTTTAGGTTTATTTGATCTTTTTAACATTTTAGTAATTAAAACTTTTAGGGAATTTTTCTAATTAATCTATCATATCTCTCAGTGAACATGACTTGCCAAATTTCAAGTACAAAGGGGACTTATAATTTATTTTTACTTTTCTTTAAATTAAAATCTAATTTCAAAATTATTATTTAAAATACGATTTTTAAAACAGCAATAAATTAACGAAAGTTTATAATTTAAAATAAATAGCTAAAGTTATATAAACATTATATAACTAAAAGTGAAATTTAAATTATATCAAATATTTTTATTTATTGTTTTAAATTTGTTGTCAAAGTATGTGTGCATTTATGGTGAATTTTACAGATATTTATATATTTTTAATATTGCTACACACACAATTTGATACCAGAAAGTTTATGTTTAGGTAGGATAAAGGTTGTGGGTGAGAGATGATAGGAAAATGTGAAACTTAAGATTCAAATTCCAATCTTACTGTTTCAATATATATATATATATAACTACAACCATTAAATGTCTGTATTTTTAAATTATATAATAATAATTCAAACAAATATATTTAACACAGTATTCAAAATTAAATAATCTATTCTTTACCAGAAGTACTTTCAATTGTTTCACTGACAATCTTTATCAACTGTTAATACAAACGTACAAAAAATAAAACCTTGCATTACCCATCATTCAATCTATTCAAATTTCCCACAATTCTGTTGTCTTTATATTAGCCGATTGTTTATTCATCAAACCACCTCTATTCCTAGATATCATCATAGCCTCTTTAATTTTACGTTTTTCACTACACCTTTCAATTTGAATAATTTTTATATCTCTATTATTAAATTTAAAACCATAATTACATGTTTTATTATGATCAAATATAATTGATGGAGTATTCATATTTACTGAAGATATATTTTCTTTCTGTACACGTTTATATAATGTCTTATGATCATTATATCGTTTTTGTAATGTACATTTGGATTCCCCTATATATTTTATTCCACAACCACATTCCAACATATATATAACAGAACTTAATTCAAACTTAGAAATCTTGGCTTTGGAGTTATTTATCATATCATTTATATTATTTGAAGAGAAAAAAAAATTCTACACAAACCACTAAAAAGTTTATAAATTAATTTAGCTTGTTGATTAGATATAAAAGGAATAGAAATCCATTTATCACTTTTTAATTTACTTAATATTTTCTTATTATTACTCTTATTTTGATTATATTTTGTAATTGTATTATAAATAATATTCCTTCCATAACCAACATTCAACATATCAGTAATATATACATTAATATTTTCAATTTTATCACTAATAAATTTGCACAAATAATCATTTCTAAATAAAAATGACTTCAAACCAGCTAATTTATGACTCATATGAACTTTAGAATTATATGGAATATAACCCCTAATTTCCACAGGCTTTAAAATCATATTATAATCAAACACATTATTATTTCTTTTAATAAATATATCTAAAAACTTTATAGAATCTTCCTTCTCTTCATTTAACACCCATTTTACATTATTAATCATATTTAACTCATTAAACAAATTAACTATTATTTCATTATGTGCACATATAAATACATCATCAACATATCTACAATATACTTTAATTCCTTTATATTTTATCTGAGACAATATCTTAACCTCATAATTAGAAATAAAAAAATTACAAAGCTGTGATACCACCGGAAGACCCATTGGCCAACCAAAATGATAATATATATGTTAGGTTTAATGATTGCTTTTATAAAATGAATTTTGGTTGGCCAATGGGTCTTCCGGTGGTATCACAGCTTTGTAATTTTTTTATTTCTAATTATGAGGTTAAGATATTGTCTCAGATAAAATATAAAGGAATTAAAGTATATTGTAGATATGTTGATGATGTATTTATATGTGCACATAATGAAATAATAGTTAATTTGTTTAATGAGTTAAATATGATTAATAATGTAAAATGGGTGTTAAATGAAGAGAAGGAAGATTCTATAAAGTTTTTAGATATATTTATTAAAAGAAATAATAATGTGTTTGATTATAATATGATTTTAAAGCCTGTGGAAATTAGGGGTTATATTCCATATAATTCTAAAGTTCATATGAGTCATAAATTAGCTGGTTTGAAGTCATTTTTATTTAGAAATGATTATTTGTGCAAATTTATTAGTGATAAAATTCAAAAAAAATTAATGTATATATTACTGATATGTTGAATGTTGGTTATGGAAGGAATATTATTTATAATACAATTACAAAATATAATCAAAATAAGAGTAATAATAAGAAAATATTAAGTAAATTAAAAAGTGATAAATGGATTTCTATTCCTTTTATATCTAATCAACAAGCTAAATTAATTTATAAACTTTTTAGTGGTTTGTGTAGAATTTTTTTTTCTCTTCAAATAATATAAATGATATGATAAATAACTCCAAAGCCAAGATTTCTAAGTTTGAATTAAGTTCTGTTATATATATGTTGGAATGTGGTTGTGGAATAAAATATATAGGGGAATCCAAATGTACATTACAAAAACGATATAATGATCATAAGACATTATATAAACGTGTACAGAAAGAAAATATATCTTCAGTAAATATGAATACTCCATCAATTATATTTGATCATAATAAAACATGTAATTATGGTTTTAAATTTAATAATAGAGATATAAAAATTATTCAAATTGAAAGGTGTAGTGAAAAACGTAAAATTAAAGAGGCAATGATGATATCTAGGAATAGAGGTGGTTTGATGAATAAACAATCGGCTAATATAAAGACAACAGAATTGTGGGAAATTTGAATAGATTGAATGATGGGTAATGCAAGTTTTTATTTTTTGTACGTTTGTATTAACAGTTGATAAAGATTGTCAGTGAAACAATTGAAAGTACTTCTGGTAAAGAATATATTATTTAATTTTGAATACTGTGTTAAATATATTTGTTTGAATTATTATATATATATATATATATATATATATATATATATATATATATATATATATATATATATATAAATTTATTATATATTCGAATATATATATATATATATCATCAAAACTACCCCAAATCCAAAATTAAACCAGACCAGCATAAAAATAATATAAAAACACAACCTAAGGTTTCACTGCTACAAGCAGACTTCTCAAGTGTAAAGAACTACAAAAACTGCACAATATATATATATATATATAATATTAAAAACTACCCACAAATCCATTCACTTCCCATCCACCCTTAATATTAAAAGAACTCTTTAAAAAGTTAATTGCTTCAGAATAATAAATTTTCAATAATACTCTTTAATTCTTCTTTTGATTTCATTTCTCTCAAAGAAGACAACCTTAGCTTCATCAAAATCAATAGTGTGGCCTGTATCTTTTTCATGGACATACAAAGCAGAACTAAGATATCTATTTTTAACTCTACTTTTATGAACCTTTATTCTTTCATTTAAACTTAAACTACTCTGACCTATGTAAACCTTCTTACCAAATAAACAAGGAATAAAATATACTACACCAGGAATAGTTTTTCTATCAAAAACTTCTTTTGTATTATTTAATAAATTATTCAATGTAACACCCCTTTTCCAAGCAATTTTCTTATTTCCAAACAATATACTATTCCTACACACAATTTTATAAGAAGACAATTTAAATGGCAAAGATATAAAATGATATTGTTCTTTAACCTGTGCATCCTTACAAATATTACTATTAAATAAAATACTTTTAACAAATTTATCAGAATATCCAACACTCAAGTAATCTTTATAAAATTGATATTTCTGAAACAAAGCTACCCCACTTGAATTATTTAATTTAATATTTCTATGACAATAATTCCTTAAAGCAGCTACTTTATGAGATACAGACTGATAGCTATCAGGTTTAATTATAGATCTTAATTCTTTACTTTTAACTAAATGATTGCACAATAAACAATTAGTTTCTACATTTCAAATCACCAAAAGATCTAAAACTTTTAACTTACCAAAATCTAACCCCCCTCCTTCTAACACAAATTTTATAGAAGGATCAAAACAATTAAACTCATTTACAAATTCCTCCAATTTATCATTCTCAACTACAAATAAACAATCATCAACATATCTGACAAATAATTTTACATATAAACAATTCTTTTTAATAATAATTTCCTCTTCCATAAAACTAATATAAACTGAACATACTAAAGGAGAAATAATATAACCTATTATCCAACCTTCCTTAATCTTATAAAAATTACCTTTATAAATAAAATACATAGAATCTTCCAATAACAAAAGCAAATCTTTAATTACCTTAATTTTATTTTTTGATAAAGAATTTTTCTTAATCAATACAGACAAAAGAACATCAATACTGCTTAACCTATTAACAGACTAATACATATTTTCAATATCTAAACTTCCAAATACCCAATTACTTTCCATTTTAAAATTATTAATCTTATCAAAAGCCTCAAAAGAAGAAGAAACTGTGTACTGACCAAAATCAACAAATTGTTTTAAAAAATTATTCAAGAATCTAGAAATACCCTCTACAACACTACTTGTAAAATCAAAAATAAATCTCAAAGAAAAACCATCTTTATGAGTTTTAATATTTACAAACATCTTAGCTGATGTAAAATCATTAGGATAGCATTTTAAATAATCTACTCTATTAAAAAATTTTAAATTAACCATTTTCTTCATAATACCTATCAATTTTCTTTTAATAAAAATACCTGGATCTTTATCTAACAACATATATTTACCATTATTTAATTCTCTATCCATTTTCTCTTTGAATTCATCTCCTTTCATTTATGTATATTATGTTTGTTGTTTGAATTTGTTTGAAAGAGTATATTTGTGGTTATGTAGTTATATATATAGAAGTGCGTGTATGTTTTTATTGGGTTTTAATTGATAAGGGTATTGGTAATTGGGTTGTTTAGTATGGGTTTGTGGAGTTTAATTTTTAATAATTTTTCATTTAATGATATTAGAAGGATTAAAAATTTGCCTAGATTGAGTGATAGGATAGAGTCTTTACGATGGCAGATTTATTTTCTTAAAAAAATGTAGGGAATTTAGTGTTTTTCCTAGGTGCTGTGTTATTAATTTTAGTAAAAATAAAAAGTTGCTTCAAAATAGGAATTTAGCTTTTAAGTTACAAACATATATATTGAATAGTTTTTAAAAGATACTTTTGTAAAGTTTTATAAATTTATTTATCTATATAAAAGGAATAGATACTATTTAGAAAGGAGGCAAGATTTTAATTATTCAATTTTGAATTTTTTTATGAGACAATTTAGAAAGAATAGGTCAAATTTCTATTGTAAAAAATATGAAAGAAAATTAGAGTGGTTGTTTGGGAAAGTTAATAAAATTTATTGTAGTGATAAAGGGTATGAGAATAATGTTTCTGAGGATAGAGTTGTTAATCTTTCTGATTTGAAGTTAAATGATAGAGAATTAGATATTCTTGGTAAAGGCCCTAATTTTGTTCCATTTCATTCAAAAATATAGTTTTTGATACAATTTCGTCTATTGAATCTAGTAATTTGAGTGATGAGCAGAAAGTTGGTATTCAATCGATTTTGAATAAAAGTTTAAAAAGGAAAGAAAAATTTGTTATTAATCCTGCTGAGATTAAACATCTTAAGAATAGGTTAATTGCTAATGATGTAATCATTTCTTGTGAAGACAAAGCTGGTAGGTTTGTTATTATGAAAGGAGATGAATTCAAAGAGAAAATGGATAGAGAATTAAATAATGGTAAATATATGTTGTTAGATAAAGATCCAGGTAATTTGATTAAAAGAAAATTGATAGATATTATGAAGAAAATGGTTAATTTAAAATTTTTTAATAGAGTAGATTATTTAAAATGCTACCCTAATGTTTTTACATCAGCTAAGATGTTGGTGAATATTAAAACTCATAAAGATGGTTTTCCTTTAAGATTTATTTTTGATTTTACAGGTAGTGTTGTAGAGGGTATTTCTAGATTCTTGAATATTTTTTTAAAACAATTTGTTGATTTTGGTCAGTACACCGTTTCTTCTTCTTTTGAGGCTTTTGATAAGATTAATAATTTTAAAATGGAAAGTAATTGGATATTTGAAAGTTTAGATATTGAAAACATGTATCAGTCTGTTAATAGGTTAAGCAGTATTGATGTTGTTTTGTCTGTATTGATTAAAAAAAGTTCTTTATCAAAAAATAAAATTAAGGTAATTAAAGATTTACTTTTGTTATTGGAAGATTCTATGTATTTTACTTATAAAGGTAATTTGTATAAGATTAAGGAAAGGTGGATAATAGGTTATATTATTTCTCCTTTAGTATGTTCAGTTTATATTAGTTTTATAGAAGAGGAAATATTTATTAAATATTTTAATTGCATAATAAAATAATTACCTTTTAAGATCACTTTTATTAGCCAGCATGGTGAGTTTATTGGCTTTTTACCTCTGAGTTTAAGATCAAGAAACACCATGGTCTTTCTTCACAGTGCCTGATAAGGCAGAATGAACGTTTCTGTAAATGATAAATATTTTTCCAATACATATATACAATCATGACAGACAAAAATGAAGCATGGCCCTTATTCCCAAGAGGCTGTAAAGTCACCAACCAAGTCAGCGGTTGGTGGCCAAAGGTGGAGGGTGCTAAGAATCCCCTGCTTGCGGACCCAGGTTGCCATTTGATGATGATTTTTTATTTAGGTACTTACAACTGCAGATAACTTTCAAGTGAAGGAAGATTGCAAGAATTAGAAGAAGAACTGTCTTATATTAAATGGGACATTATTGGACTTTGTGAAGTTAGAAGAAAAAGTGAAGAAACAATTGATTTAAAAAGTGGACATATACTCTATTATAAAGGCACACATATTGGAAATACAAGTGGAGTTGGATTCCTTATAAATAAAAAGTGGAAGAACAATATTGTGGAGATTGATGGTGTATCGGACAGAGTGGCAACATTAGTTATACAACTTAATAGCAGATACCAAATGCAGATAATTCAGGTTTATGCCCCACCAAGTTCTCATAGTGATGAAGTAGTAGAAGATTTTTATATGGATGTACAAAAGGCTTTTGATCAGAGTAAACAACATTTTAAAATTGTTATGGGAGACTTTAATGCTAGAATAGGTAGACAAATGAAAGATGAAATTGCTGTAGGTAATTTTGGTTATGGTAATAGAAATGAGAGAGGACATACACTTGTGGAGTTTGCAGAAAAAGAAAAACTTTATATTATGAATTCATTTTTTGAGAAAAATGTTAAAAGGAAATGGACATGGAAACATCCAAATGAAGGTACAGCAGAATTGGATTATATTTTGACTAACAGAAAATACATATTTCAAGATTGTAATGTTCTTAATAAATTTAACACAGGAAGTGATCGTCGATTAGTAAGATGTAAGTTACGTGTTAATGTAAGAGAGACAAAAATTATTAAGAAAAACAATATTTACAGTTGATATTCCTAATCTTCAGAAACATTCTAATGAATTTAAATTAGAACTTACAAATAGGTTTCAAGTGTTGAGAGATTTTGAATATGATTCAGATTTGAATAAAATTAATATGAAAATAACTAATACACTTTTAAAAACTGCAGCAAAGATAGCTGGTAGAAAAAAGCTGCAATTGACTAATAAAATTTCTACTGAGACTAGAGAATTTATGAAGAAAAGAAGGAATATGAAGATATACAAAAATGATGTATTAAAAAAAATTGAATATCTCAAATTTTGTAAAATGGTACGGAAAATAGTTGAAAATGATATAAGAAAGTATAACTGTGAAATACCAAGGAAAGCTGTAGAAGAAAATAAAATTCTTAAGAATGTTAAAGAACATTTTGGTATTGGTAGGAAATTTATATCTGCAATAAGAAAAAAAAGATGGAATTATTACTAAAAAGAGAGATGACATCATGAAATTGGTAGAAGATTTTTATCAAGAATTATATAGTAATAAAGAACAAGTACCTCCTATATCTATTACATCTTTCGAATTGTCCAGAATTTTAAATGAAGAAGTGAGACATGCAATTAAATGTATGAAGAAAGGAAAGGCTCTGGGAAATGATGGAATTATAATTGATATATTAAAAGAAGCACGTGAAGAAATAGAAACAATTTTAGCAAAGTTAGATACCAAATGTCTAAATGATAAAGATGTACCAGAAGATTGGAAGAATGCAGTAATAATATTAATATTTAAAAAAGGTGATAAAGAAGACATTAGAAATTACAGACCTATCAGCCTTTTATCAGTTTTATATAAAATTTTTACCAAGATAATTACAACTCGTCTACAAAGAACTTTGGATTTCCACCAACCAAAAGAACAAGCTGGATTTAAAAGTGGTTTTAGTACAATAGATCATATCCAGGTATTGAGAAAAGTCATAGAAAGGACAAACGAATATGAGTTGTCATTATGTTTTGGATTTGTAGATTATGAAAAGGCATTCGATTCTATACACATTTCTTCAGTGATTAAAGCATTGGATCATCAAGGTATATATCCAGGATATTGTCATATTTTAAAGAATATTTATAAAAATGCAACAGCAACAATTAGATTACATAATGATACTGGAAAAATCAACATTGAGAAAGGTGTAAGACAAGGTGACTCCATATCTCCAAAACTTTTTACAGCATTGCTGCAAAAAGTATTTTGTGGATTAAAATGGGAAACTAAAGGGGTGAAAGTAAATGGAGAGTATTTAAGTCATTTAGATTTCACAGATGATTAGTTGTTTTTGCAAATAATGCTTCAGAGCTGCAGGAAATGTTACAGGAGTTAGCAGATGAAAGTAGAAAAGTAGGACTAAAGATAAATGTTAAAAAAACTAAAGTAATGTTTAATCGACTCAAAATATGAAAATAAAGATTGATTATGAAGAATTAGAAGAAGTTAACAGTTACAAATACCTTGGTAAGATTATTAATACAGATGGAAACATAATGGAGGAAATTAATCATAGAATTAAACTTGGTTGGAGTGCTTTTGGTAGAAATAACATGATATTAAAAGGAAATATGCCTATGTGTTTGAAAAGGATGTTTTTTAACAAATGTGTTTTACCAGTTCTTAATTATGGCTATGAGACTTGGACACTTACTGGAAGAGCAATACAGAGACTTCAGACCACTCAAAGGAGTATGGAGAAATGTATGTTGGGAGTAACAAGAAGAGATCAAAAACGCAATGTATGGGTAAGACAACAAACAGGTGTTACTGACCTTATTGAAAAAAATTAAAAGATTTAAATGGAGTTGGGCTGGACATATTGCTAGAAGAGATGATAATAGATGGACAATTGAAATTTAAAACTGGATTCCAAGAGATTGTAGAAGACCCAGAAAGAGACCACATGTGAGATGGATAAATGAAATAAGAAAATGTGCAGGGGTGTTGTGGAGAAGAGAAGCTAAAGATCGGAGAAGATGGATTAAACTTGGAGAGACCTTCATCCTGCAGTGGATTGATAATGGTTGATGATGATGAAGATGATGATGAAGTACCGTGTGTGTATTTTATATATTTTTGTCAAAAATATTTAAAAAAACTACAATTTAATGATTGTTTTGTTTGTATTTACAGTAAAAAAGTTTTGCATAATGGCATCATTTATTTACAATTGCAAATCAATTTTTTTGTTTTGAAATAATGTTTTTAATATTGATTTATATATTGTTATACATTTCAAAGTTGTTTGTGTGAAAATTGTATATATTTGTGTAAGTTAATCAATTTTTTTTAAAAAAATACTATTTTTTAATCTGTATTCTTCCTCAAAATTGTTTTAAAATCATCTTTTGAATATCTATTTATTTCTCAAAATTTGTTTTAAAGTGCTGTTTTTAATATTATTTTTTATACTTTTAGTTATATTTATTAGTCCTGCAACACAGAGCATGTGTTAGACTTGCGGTACCTTTTCACATTTGTATCAATCTGCTGATCACTTTATAAATCTTGTGAAAATATCATGTGCAAGATCTGTGTACATGTTACTTTTTCCCCAACTTTTGCAAAAAAATATCATGTACAAGATCCATGTACACCTTATTTTGGTCAGATCACAAGATTACAAGTTATCAGTCGATTGACAAAAATGTGAAAAGATGCAGCAGTTCTAATACATGTTCTATGTTACAGGACTAATATCAAAGTACCCTTTCTTCTACTATCTTTTTCATCAGCAGTATTAAGATTTGACTGCTCTCTTTAACAGTTAAATTAGCAATAATCTATCCAGACATCTGGGTATTATCACTTATTCATACCTCAACACATTTTTAGAGCAATCTTTCCTACCAACCAAGAACAATCTGTTTCTTACATGATAATTTTCATGACAACCAATTAAATAAAATTTCATAAAAACAATTGTTCAGACAATTATCTTCTTAATCAGATATCAAAAACAAATTAAGAACAATAATTTAACAATCTAAAATTCATGACATTCCATTATAATTAAAATCCAAAATCTTCTTGCAAAAAACCCAACAAGAATATAATCTGTTAATTGCACTCATTTGATTTTTCTTTTTCACTAAATAGAGATTAAAAAGGGAAAACCACTCTGATTAATTAAAAATAAAAACTTTACAAGGTTATTAAAGTCTTATTTTTTTCCCTTTTACTTTTTACTTTTAAAAAAAAAACACTTAAATATATTTAATGTTTGAAAAATTTCATATTATTATATGGGGATTTTACAATCATTGAGTTAAATAATGACTCCTTAAAAATAAGTCTAAGAAAATTTAAATATTATTTTTCCCCATTAATAAAATATTTTTTTTATTCTGAAACCTGAGGAACATGCTGTCAACTATCTAATTGTTTATTTTTCTAGCACAGCTATATAACCTCAACTATCTAATTGTTTATTTTTCTAGCACAGCTATATAACCAACTGGTTACAATATATATTGTACCATTAATCGATCATTACATATGTATAATAAATTTTTAAATATTAAAAGTCTGATGTCAGTATTAAAATGTTTAAAAAAAGGTATTTTCATTTTTTTAAAAAAAGTAGCACAGATCACTGGAGGGAAGAATGAAGAAAGAAAGTCGCATCATTATTCATAGAAGTTTGATAATTATAGAAAAAGGAAAGCAATTAAAAGAGAGAAGGAAAGATATAATTGAGTATAAAGTAAAACTGAAAATCATAGCACATGAAAGTTAAAAAAAAGCTCTCTCATTGTTTATTTAAAAGAAATAAAATATATGTATCAAAGTTAATTTAGTTATGTTTAGATATCAGAATGTGTGTGTAAATGAAAGAGATGATTTTAAAATACATTAACAGGAAAGAAAATATATATGCGTGTGCATATAAAAGGAAGTTGAATTAAAAATAGAAAGTAAAGCTTGTAATATAAAAGTTTAAGCCAAGCTCAAAAATTGCTCGACTGATAAGCAAAGATGGAATGGAAATAATTAATTGGCAGTGGCTACCAATAAACAATAATGGGAATAATTAAAAAATGTATATCTTATCTAAAATTAGATTAATCTAAGAAGGAGTATGAATTAAAAGACAATGGAATTTTAAGTTATAAATTTAATTAATTTAAATTTAAATCAGATTGATTTGGGAGGATAAGAACAATAAGAGGGCCACATATAAATAGGCTTGAAAAAAATTGTGATGATTATTATCATTATTATTCATATATCTACAATAGCTTTCAGTCTTTATGCAAATACAATTATCTCATGAACTCCAAGAAAAACCTTGCATTGATAATCAGAAGCCAATTTTATGCTATTGTACTCCAGTCTCTGACTGCTCTAGAACACCTGAAGGTTCATAATTAGCTACAATGAACATGTAAACACCTGAGCCATTTGAATGTCTATCAGCCAGATTAAAATGCAGCAAATAATCACATTTGCCTGTAAATCTAAATGCCAACTGGTTTGTGCATCACACTCTCTACAGGAAAAAGCAGCCATCTATCCAGAGGAACATGTTTAGAAAAACCTATAGGTAATATTAATTTCTTCCTTGTTCCCTTTCCTAGTGTGACATTAAATTAAACCTATAGCTATTGCAATCCTTGAGGACTCCAGAGTCAACAGAAATGAAATTTTTAACTAGCCTAAAAGAAGTATTTATGTGTAGGTTTAGTGTAATAAACAGATATTCATAAAACTTTTCAAAGCATGCAAACAAATAGTTTATATGGTAGAATGTGTATGTGTCATATATAATATTATTAATGTTTATGCTTGTTTATAATATGTGTGCCTGTTATATTCTGTGGAATCATTATTTTATTTAGGGAAGGGATGATAAATGTGTTCATAACTTAATTTAAAGTATTATAAATAAATTATTCTAGAAAAATAACAGTTGTCAGTGCCACTAATTGTCACTTAGCAAAGAGTTTATGAAAGCAGTTTATTATATTATATTCCAAGTGAGATAGTTGGGATTAAGCAGGCACTGAATTAGTAGTCATCATTCAGGGCATGTTAATTACTTTGTGTAATTAGCTGATGCCTGAAATTTACTTCAAAACAAATAAAGTGCCTCGAATGATGGGTTGAATTTAGCAGCACAAAAGTTCAGGTGCTTGGAAAGGTGGCCTTAAGTTATACCTTGTATAACCTTGGTCTTGCTACAGATACCTTTGATATTTTGCTTCTCTGCCTGAAGGATTGGGTACTGTAATATTTAAAATACAGCTAGAGTAGATCGAGATTATATTTTGATATTTTTATTTTTTGCTATTTTTCATTTGTACTTTTAATTTATATAATCTCGGAGCACATTTCCCCCCATCAAGTTTAATATATATTTTTATTAATGCAAAAGTATAATACTTGTTATAAAAAACATTATATATTACATATATATATATATATATATATATATATATATACATATATATATATATATATATATATGTATATATACAGGCATTAGTATGTGTAAAAATTTAAATTGGAATTTATTACAAAACATTAATTAACAAAACAACTTCTATTTTAAGAGCAGTAAATAGCATGTGATTACCATTTTTTATGTTTACATAAGCTGTTTTTACAGAGACAAAACCCTCAATACAGTATTGCCATTCAGTGAAGAGTTTTTGCCTCTGTAAAAGCAAATAGATATATTTTCGGATAGATGTGTACTTGAATAAACACACAGGAGAGGTTTAAGAAATGTATAAACATAGTATAAAAAATATCAAACTAGATTAGTTCTTCTTAAATCAGGTCAGTTGTAAACACTAATTTCAAGCTACCAAGAAGGATTCAGATAAAAAGAAAAACATTTTAGTATCGCATATCAGTAACTTTTTGCAGCAAACTCTGGCTACCTAATGATGCCAGTGAAGCTGGATATCCATGCTGATAGTAATTATTAGTTATATTTTCATTGAAACAATAGTAAATTTTGTGGATCTATTTTGGTCAGCATATCTTGTGGTGCCACTAAAATGTGCATCTCTTAGATCTTCCATCCATGAAATATTTAGATATAAAGAAGTTCCTTATTCGTCTCTACTATGAAATGAAATGTAACTTGTTCCTTGTTATTATTGTAGAATATGTTTACCTCACTCACAAATAGTTTTCCTACTTTCCAGATTATTGCCTCTTTTTGTACAGACTAGAAATCTGATAAAATAACTTCTAAGCAACCCAGAAAATCCATGAAAGTGAACATGTTTAGATACTAATCCAAATAATAAATTAAACTTCAAAATGTGAAAAAAAGCTAATTTTCTTCAAGTTAACTGATGGAAAGTAACCTAAAAAATCTCAAAAGATGATGTTATTTTTGACCACAATTCCTTCAAATCCTGGGGAATATTTGACTGACCAAGAATTTTCAATTTAATCTTTATCTGTACAGATATCTCAACAGTAATAAACAGCATATATAAAGCAATAAGAAGCTTCAATAATTTAATTGTGTAAACGTGTTTAACAAACTATATTTTTAGTTCTTAGTAAATATATTTTTTTTAGTATAACCAATATATTTGTAATATTGTTCCCTCAATAATTATATTGTATAAAAAGGAGTAATATTTTTTCTTGTGTAAGTGACATGAATAAGATTTTATTTATTAATATTAATTATCATTTAAAAATGTGTTAATTACTCTCATCAATTAAAGTGCTATTGATATGGTTTTATTATAAGATTATGATCGTATATTTAGAAATGGGAAGTAAAGTAATCTTTTTCCATTTAAAAATCACCTAATGAATATAATGGATCCATATTCCACTGATGACGTATGCCTGATCATTGTATGATTTTTGAAATAACTAAGTTGTTGATTTTAAATTTAGCCTATTGCCATTTGAATCTAGTTAATTAAAGAGGCATGGTTAATTCTAGGTAGTTTTATGTTTATGGCTTTTGCTGACTTGCAATATAATTTAAAAGCTACAACAAGAATTGTTTATAAAATATGATGGGATGAGAATTCAATTCTCTGCGAGTAATGGATATTGCTCAGTGTCATGGGTAACTTGGCCACAATTTCAGTAATATTGAATAGTAAAATGCTTTATTTCTATTATAGAATTAAAGTTAATCATTTATAAGTAATGCCAATTACTTATACTAAATAGCATCATACGTTTTGAAAATTAAAAATGACACTTTGCTACATTTAGGCTTAGCAATGTGAAGTCAAGTTGTGAGAGTGAATATTTATCTTTAAATTATAAAAACAGTGTCAAGCTCTCTTCAACTATTCACTCTATCTCTTACAGGCGATACACATGGCCACAACATAACATGTGATAAAAATAAACAATTACAGTAAGTTTAGTATAAATATACATGTATTTTAATATTAATATTTATAGGATGTTTGTGTTTGCATGTCTATATATATGGTTGCTTAGTTATATCAATTATAGATAAAAATCATATATAAAACTTTTTTTTCAGTGCAATGAAAATTCTGACTGTTGTGGAGACAACCCTTGTGCTTTTATAAAAAATGGTGTTGGAATTTGCAGTCACTGGGAACACTAATTTTAATTTTTCAACAAGTCATAAACTTTGATAAAAGCAGTTATAATTTCAAAATTATTAGCATAGAAATAAAAAAATTATGAAAATAAGCATGTAAGTTGTTTGTTATTTAAATACTATAAAATACCAGATGTATCCAGCCTTGTAAAAACCTGTGTTTGTTTAATTGGTTGTTTTAAGAAACTTTTTTCGGATATAATTTAAATTAAAAAACAGATTTTAAATGTATGAATTGTAGACAGATCCAAAAGAATGTCTTTGCAATGGAATGTAAAACTCCAGACTTTCAGCATGCTGCTTTTCTAATAATTGGTTGCTTTAACAAGTTTTTTAAAAAGATTTAATGTAAATTAAAAAATAAACATTTTAATATTATATAAATAAAGTTCCAAATTTTAGTAAAGCTAAATTAAAATTTCCATTTTAAATATACTTGTTATATTTGACAGCATTATGGTGCAAATAAATATTTACAGAAGTACCTCTGAATAAAAAAATTCAATATATTTTTCTTCCATTCTTCAATAGCATCATAACTAATTGTAATATTTTTTGTTTTATTAATGGTTATCATTTATTAATATCAGAATATGAAAATTCTATTCATTTTTTAAATATTTTTTAATTAAATATAATATTTGTATTTTTTTAAATGATTATTTTTTTTAAAGATTTAATATAAATATATTTTTTGTTAAATATTACTAATTTATAAAAGTTCATGACATTTTAAATTAAACAATGGTAATTTGTTCTTTATGAGAACTCTATTAGGGGAGTGACAGACCATGAACGCACAAAGCACTTTAATGTCAAATTACGAATCGATATTTGTGATGGTTTTTGCAATTGACAGGGAACCATTACTGTGAAATTATATACTATATCTCATTAGTTAAAATCACTCATACTAATTTTTTCTAGCATTTTTTATTTAATAGTAAAATTGCTTTTTTTTGTATAAAAATAGTTGTTGCGAATTTAACATGTGATATTGGACAAGCATTCATATATTCCCAGTCATATAACAGAGAAAGAACATATTTGTACACAACATTGCCCGATAACGAGTCAGATCTTTTTAAAACTAAAAATTTAGTTTAATATTAAATCTTTCTATGTGCATATACATACATTAAACATGTCACATTTTAAATACTTTTAATTAAATGTTTCACAGTTATATAATCAAAATTAATACCTTGTAAGTATTATTATATCAATGGCAAGTCATTTTTGCATTTGAAGTAACTTTTATTTGATCATACAGTTTACAGAATTATATTTTGCATACTAAGATGTCTATAACTGGCTACACATAATAACATGTGATACCATTTCCAACCTTCTTATACACTTAATAATATTATTTTTTTTTACATCAAACTTTACTCTTTCAATTTCAACTATCCTGCAGTCATCATCAGAGCTACAATACCCAAGTATATAATCATGATATCTATACATTATATTTATATATTTTTATTTACCATTGTCAAACTCACTCCAGTCACAACTTTGACACCATCCACCTCAGACAAATACAATAATGATTATTAATAATCATTTTCTAAACTTGAGATTACCTTTAGCTCAGATATAAACTTTAAACCTCAGTTAATGATTATTATATCTGATATTTTAAATTTTGAACATACACACACACATGGAATTATTCACCTCTCTTTCTCCTGTGTAATATCTTTATAAATACATTAAACAACCTCCATACTTCCCCATTCTTTTTAAATTCATATAAATAAATTTAGAATAAAAGATAAATGACCCCCAATACATAATCAATATATACATTTTAGAATGACCATTATAAATAATCATTTTCTATTTTATTATTCTACTCTTAACTAATTTTATTTTCTTATTCATAATATTTTATTATTAAATTAACTAATTTTAGTATAATTTTAAACATTCATCTTTAAACTCTATTATTTAATCTATTATTTTATTATTATCTTTTAATTACATTTTCTTAATTACTTCTAAACTTTCTTAATTTTTATTATATATTTAACTATTAACTTTTTACATTATAAATTATCTTTTTTTATTACATTACTAAACACTTACATCTTTATAATCCTATTTCCAAAAACAAACTGACTAATTTTCAAAAATTCTTATACTTGTTTAACAACTCCCCCTACCATAATTTTTTTCAAATTTATTTTTAACCTTTTTATATTCAAACTATTATTAATAACAATAACTATAACTATTCATAAAATTATTGTCTTTACCCCAAAATGCCTATTATTATTATTATTATTATTATTATTATTATTATTATTATTATTATTATTATTATTATTATTATTATTATTATTATTATTATTATTATTATTATTATTATTATTATTATTATTATTATTATTATTATTATTATTATTATTATTATTATTATTATTATTATTATTATTATTATTATTATTATTATTATTATTATTATTATTATGATGATGATGATGATGATGATGATGATGATGACGACGACATACGATGATGATGATGATTATTATTATTATTATTATTTATTCTCTTCCAATTTATGGCCTCATGGCGCTTTCATTCGTTTTTTATGGAACTTTGGCTAATTCTTTAAAACTTTAGTGATATTTATTTATTTTCTTTGATTTCTTATTTTGTTTAATTTCTTATTTTCTTTATTCACTATACTTACTTACATTTTTCTTTACTTGATTTCATTTATTTATTTGTTTTGATTTATTTTTAATTTAATATGATAGGGCTTTCTTGTTTTTATATGAATGTTAGAGGGATGAGAACTAAGTGTGTGGAAATTAAACAATTCCTTGAAAGAGAGCATTTTGATTTCATATTTTTTACAGAAACTTGGTTAAATCAACAATTTTCCGATTGTTCTTTCCTTGATAATAGGTATATTATTTTACGTATGGATAGATCTTTAGAATATGCAGCTAGATGAGGTGATACTCTTATTGCCATCAACAAAAATGTTTTGTAAAAAGATCTATGTTTTACTTCTTCTGTATGTGAGTCTACATGGTATGAAGTTTATATGGATCATAATTTTAAATGTATATTGGGAAATATTTATTTTAAACCTAATATCTCACTTTTAGAGCTTGATTACTTCTTGACAGCATTTGAAGATTTTTTGATTAGATATAATAATATTATCATTGTTGGTGATTTGAATATGCCTGATTTATTTAAGGGTAAGATTATTACACATTATTCTTTATTATCTCTGAAAGCTTTAAGAATGCTTAGATTTTGCAAATTTTTTGGGCTTCAACAATATAACCCTGTTGTTAATAATTTTCAGTGTACTTTAGATTGTTTTCTTTGTAATGTACCAATAGTTAATAATTTTCACTTTGTATCTGTTTCTTTTCCAATTGATGTTCATCATCTACCTATAGAATTTTATATTAAGATGTGTTATTCTAAAATTACTTGTTCTAATGTTGTGAAAAGGGATTATGGCAGGGGTAATTATGTTGATCTTTGTAGAAAAATTTCTGAAGTTGATTGGAATAATATGTACTCAATTAATGATGTCAATTCTTGCTTGGCTTAATTTTTGAAAATTTTTAATGGTGTTATTGATGCATATATTCCTAATAAATTGTCGTTTAACAAAGGTTATCCTCCTTGGTTTTCATATACTCTTATTAAGATTATTAAAAGGAAATCTTACCATCATACATTCTATTTTAAGACACAGAATATAATTTATCATAATAACTTTATCAATTTTAGAAAATTGGCTAAATATATCTATAAACGAGATTTACAAGAATATATATAAAAAAATGAAATTAATATTTCTTTTAATCCTAGAGAATTATGGAATTTTGTTAATAATTCAGGCATGGGTAAGAAAACGGTTCAAAGGACTCATGGTTCTGCATTAAATGCAGATGAATTTTCTAAACATTTTGCATAGTTATACTTTTCACAACATGGGATTCATTCTAAAATCACATTTCATGGCAATTTGTCTAGTGCTAAATGTACAATTGGTCATATCTCTATGGAAGATGTTATTGTAGCTATGAGGAGGCTTAAGACTCACTCTAGTTTAGGATATGATAATATTCCTTCTTTTGTTTATAAGGGGATAGCCTAATTTATTGCAGTACCCCTTGCCTTTATTTTTAATCAGTCTCTTAATTCTTGTACTTTTCCTAGTGTTGTGAAATGTACTAAAATGGTTCCAATCTTCAAAAATGGTGATCGAGATTATGTTTCTAATTATAGACTGATTTTTGTTCTGCATACCATTGCACAAATTTTTGAGAGATGTATTTATAATAAAATTATTTCAGATGTGGGTAAAATAATTTTTTCTTCTCAACATGGTTTTAGTCCTAATAGATCAATTGATAGTAATCTTCTGACAATTTATGATCATATAGCTCATGCTATTGAGGATCGTCAAAGAGTAGATGTTATTTATTTTGATTTATCAAAAGCCTTTGATAAAGTTGATCACCGTGTCTTACTTCATAAATTACATAAAATAGGTTTCTCTAATAAACTTGTATGTTGGTTTCAATCATTTCTGTGCAGTCGTACAGCATATATTAAATTCAATAATAAAGTTTCATTTAATTTTGAATGCAATTTAGGTGTTCCACAGGGTAGTATTTTAGCACCCATGCTGTTTAATGTTTACGTTAATGATCTTAAAGATTTCTTGAGATATTTTTTTCTGTTAAGCTATGCTGATGACTAAGATTTTTAGAAGAATTATGTCAGTTAACGATTGTGTTCTCCTTCAGAAGGATATTGATAACTTTAGTGCTTGGTGTGAGTCAAATAATATGACAGTTAATTTTGATAAATGCTCCTTTGTTTCTTATTCCAAAAAAATCTGAACTTCTACAATTTTGTTATTATATCAATTTTCATAAAATTATTTCAGTTAAATGCCAAAAAGATCTTGGAATTATGTTTTCTTGTAATGGATCTTTTATTCCTCATCTAAAAATGATTGTTGGTAAGGCTTTTAAGGTTATGGGTGCCATTCTTAGACATGGTTATCAGTTCAGTAATGATACTAAATGGAAATTGTTTTTTCATTGGTTCTTCCTGTTATTGAATATGGTTCAATAATTTGGAACTTTAGTTCTTTGCAAGGCTGTAACTTGTTGCAGTCTATTTTAAAGAAGTTTTTCAAACATGTTTTTGGGAGAGTAAAATGATTAATCTTTCATCTAGACAAAAGTATAGGGATTTGAAATATTTTTATAAAATTGTTAATAAACAAATTATTTTATCAGATATAGTTTCAACTATCTCAATTAGTTCTTTGAGTTATGCTTGTGTATATCAGATTCAAACATGTCATTCTAATATTCTTAATTTTTCCCCATTATTTAGGTTACCCTCTTTATATAATCAGATTGGGAGTAACCTTAATCTGTGTGACATTGATTATAAGAAATTTTGTAATACTATTAAACTGAAATGTTATGTTTGAATTTTGTCTTTTAAATTTTACTTTATTATGTATACATTTATATTTTCATTTTATGCTATATGTTTTATTTTCACTTTTATTGTATGTGCAAACTGTAATTGGCTTTATGCTGTTGTTGAGCACTTAAATAAATAAATTGAATTATTATTATTATTATTATTATTATTATTATTATTATTATTATTATTATTATTATTATTATTATTATTATTATTATTATTATTATTATTATTATTATTATTATTATTATTATTATTATTATTATTATTATTATTGTTGTTATTATTATTATTATTATTATTATTATTATTATTATTATTATTATTATTATTATTATCATCATCATCATCATCCTCCTGCCTCTAGTAGAAGAAGGACTTGTTTTTTTTCTCTTAAAACTATTGGAATTTTTATTTTGTTAAAGAGCCTCTCGTTATTTTTTTTTATCAGTTTTTTTGGATATTATACCGGTTTCCTTTACATTATTATATGGACAGAGGTCTTAATTCAACATTATGCTTATGGTAGACATGTTTAAATTGGTACTATGTTTTTAAGATTTATACATTTTATAAGCCTTTAAACAATGATTAATATGTGCATATTTTCTGTGAAATTATTTGGATCAAAATATGTTTTTTTAAAGATTTTTAGCATTTCTTTTGTTCTAATATAATTGATCATTGAAAACTGCTTTGACTTCAAAAGTATTTAATGGAATAGCTTGTTTTAAGTATCTTTTTGAACATCTTCGTAACTAGTCTTTAAAAGCGTCCCTTAGTGTTTTACAGTTTTAGGAAGACGGGACGACTGTCCCTTTACCTTTACGTCTGTTATTCAAGGTAAGTCAACTTTTTAATCATTTTATATGATGGAAAGTGATAATATAACCGATAAAACTAAAAATAAAGTAAGCCCCGATCTCAGCATTCAACCCAACAATGCGGTCATCGGCCGTAAATTGTATAGCCTTAGATCTAATCTAAATGCATCTAAACCACCCATTACAACAAATAAAAACCCACAAATGAGTAAATCAAAAGAAAATTCCATTGCAAATATCAACAAAAGTTTAGAAAATATTCAACTTACCCCTAATACAAACAATAGAATAAATATCTCGTCAAGCGAAACTATTGATACAAGCGAAAACCAATCATTACCTCTCCGAAGCCTTTACTCAACCACAGAAGATTATAATGAGCAATTTCCTTTGCCCAACAATTCAATTAAAACTATATCTGGAAATAAACAAAATTACCAACAAAATGATACCGACGAAATTTTTAAAGTAAAACATTTTCCACCAGAGGTCAACAAAACCAGTACTGTGTCAGTACCGTTTGTCAACAGTAAATTTAAAAATAAAAAAGAAGAAATAAATTATAAAACTGATAAATTTCATTCTAAAACAATCAAAGATTTTAGCTCAGAACAATCCATTGCTACATCAGCTAACGTGCAAGCTAAACCAATTACCTCAATATCAATATTGGAAAATCCCACTACGTACGCAAATATCGTAAGGTCAAAAAATTCTGAGAGCATCTCTGAAAATATTAAGGCCGATAATCTCAACGAATTATATTTGAATCTCACAGAATTAGACATAGAAAAAGAATCAAACATGCAGGAAAATGTCTCTTTTAATATAAACAATATTAACGATGATATGTTCCTAGAAATAAACAATGAGTTCAACAAAACGATACCCAACTCTCTATATAAATCGTTTGCAAACTATTACAGCAATAAGTCTTTAATCTTAGCCATAACAAATCATCAATGTGCTTTATATAAATTCCCTGTAGAACAACTCTACAGTCTAATCAATCAAAAGCAATTAGGCAGAGGCATTCACATGATCCTTAATCATCCCAATGACCGCTATGTGATCGTAGAGTTTAAAACGTGGGCAGACCGAATGAATTTTAAAAATAACTACAAATCTTTAGGAAATTATATACTATGCTCCAGAGATATGAACCGTCCAGTTACACTATCTGGCAGAATTCAAAACTGCCTTGCCCACTTAAATGAACAAGAAATATAAGACATCCTTATTAATTATGGTTCAGTTAGCAAATTTAAACACCTATTAAATCCTCACTTCGAAGATCAAATCCTGTCCAATACAGTTACCTTCACACTTACATTAAAGAAAAACATTATACCCACTGACATACCCACTATTATTACAGCAAGAGGCTCTCCTATGGTTTTGACATTCAGAGGAGTACAACCACAATGTTTCTTCTGCCTTCAAAGAACACACCTCATTAAAGACTGTGCAGCAAGAATATGCACACACTGTGGTATTAAAATGAATAAATTTCACAAATGTCCTGGTAGACCTATTAACAAGTCCTTAAATAGACAATCATCACATAGGACTAATTCAAACAGCAACCTCACAAACCCAGATATTCAGATTCAAATAAATCCTCCAACAAAACCTTCCACATCCAAAACTATATTTCAAAATGAAAATATTCAAGAAAGAACAAACGTCAACCTTTACACTAATAGTAGTAAATCAGAGAACCAAACAACAACAAATACTGCTCCTAAACCAATCACGCAAACTAATAATACTCAAGATCAAACATTTGAAACAACTTATACTAATCCCCAAGAAATAATATTAGGTCAAACTCTTTCTACAAAAGAAGATAATATGACCAAACCATCTAAAGAGAACAAGATAAACCCAGGCGATGAAGAAAATACACTCAAAAAATGTCAAAACAATTCTTCCAATATAACTCCTAACCAGCTTAAAACAACTGATAACAACCCTAAACAGAGTGAACCACAAACTAACTGCAATTCTTCAACTCCTGCAAGAATTAACCTACCAGACGAAAAGATCCATCAAACACCCAACCCGAAAGTCAGCATGATCGAAGATTCACAACTGTTACAGCAAACAGAGAATGTCTCAAGTCTAAAATTCGAACAAAAATCTTATGACAATAAAATAACACTACTATCAAAAGAACAGGAAAAGGAAAACAACACTAATCAACTTCAAAATCCTCAAAAAATTGACACAACAAATACCCAAAATACAATTAAGAAAATTAAAAGAAAATCAATTCGCTCAGATAAATCAAGCTCTGATGATGACAGCTCCCACCCGGTACTTTACTCACCACCCCCTCTAACAAACAAATCTCCGATAAATCCAACTCAAAGCTTCACAAATCCATAGAAAAAAAGAGGAAAACCATGGATCTTACAACCTTAGATACCATTGATTCTCCCGATGAATCTCAGACAGATTACTCTACTCCATCAGACACCGAAGACTTCATGGATGCGATTCCTCAACCAACAAATATATCACCAAGCCATCTACAAGTTCAATCACAAGTCTCTGACTGCCTAACAACATCAGACCTCATTAATATTGAGATGTCCCACATTCACTTGGATCACTTTGCTGAGGACGGTTTGGATTAATCTATCATGTTCTGCAAAATAGCTGGCATAAACATTCGTGGCATCAGCTCAATCGATAGAGTTCTTGCTATTAAAAACTGGCTCTCACTCTGCTCCCCACATATACTTCTTATGGGCGAAACCAAACATCACTATAAGACTGACCATAAAATAATATCTCTTCTCTCCTCTCTCGGATTTACTAGATTTTCCATCGGCCATTCAGCTTCAGGTGGAGTCGGTATTCTTCTTAGCAAATCAGCACCACCAAAAAGTTTCAACATTCTACTCCTAGATGCCAATATTATTATTATAGAAATAGATTATTGGGGTTATCCGATCATCATAGCTTATATTTATACAGCCAAAGACACCTCTCAATACCTAAAAATAGTTCATATCCTAAATGCCATCAACGCTAGCAGAGCCTCCCCTACCATTCTTCTCGGAGACTTTAACACCACCTACAATGACTTCAACAAGAGATTTTTGCATCTAATAAATCGCAGATTAATGTGTGGAGAGGGCTTCTTCCCACCCGAAGCCTACTCTTTCTATACTAAAACTAAAACGTCCCTAATTGATCTGGTTTACTACACCCCAGACCTCCATTTCAACCTTGATGCAGCCTTAACCCCTGTTGCTTTCTCCGATCATATGGCTCTGATCTTACAACTCACGCCTATCTCAATCCCTACACCTATAGATGGACCTGGAAAAACCATGCGCATGATCACCCAATCAAACATGACCGAAATGATAGTGTCTGAGTCATACATCTATTTCCAGAAAATAAACATCCTTTCCCTCCCTGCTGAAAAGGGCTGGTTTTCCTTCATCGGAATTCTTCAGTCCATATTAAATCACCACACCAGGAAAATCAAAGGACCAAATGGTCTTCTAAATGACCTAACAGACATTAATATACAACTTCAAGCATCACAGCAAAATTTCACAAATACAGAAAAAATTATCTTCCTTAAAAACCTCTACAAAATCAAGCAAAAATCCCTTGCAGAATATATTTCCATCAGAAGAGCCAAATGCTTCTTAGCACAACAACACTGCTGGACAAGAGACTACCTCAGATGGGCACTGGGTTACAATAAAAAACAAATCACTCCCACATCCATTTATACTAATGGTACCAATCTCATTGGCTATCCAATGATGCAGCACACCAGCAAACAATTCTGCCAATTAATGCAAAAAGATGGAGCCCCTACAGTAAACAGCTGGTTGGATGCTGGAGACCCCAGCGAACATGGCATCACAGAAATCCAAATTAAAAAGAAGATATCATCACTCCCTGACAGCATTCATCCTGGCCTTCACGGCATCCCAAATTTCCTTCTCAAACACCTCAGTCAATTCACTGTTCCAATTATTAAAAAAATGATAGATCACCTAGCTTCCGGCTACAGAAACATAGCAGATCTTTACCCTGTGGCACTTGTGCCTTTTATTAAAAAAGCAAAACCACTAAACGACATTAACAGTATCCGACCAATATCCATGACCCCACTGTGTATCAAGATTATAGAGTCAGTCATTAAGGACCAAATCCAACCTCAAATTCTTAGCAATGTCTCGCCAAACCAATACGGAAAAAAGGGATCATCAACCTCGCATGCTATGTCCAATATAACTGCACTGTTCAATCATATCAGAGTACATCGTAAATCCAAACCTATTGCCGTCCAACTGGATGTTGCAGCAGCATTCGATTCAGTACAGATCAACACCCTTCTGGATATTCTGATGGAATACGACATTCCAGCTGCAATTGTTCAGATTATCAGCAATCTGCTCAATAACAGAGAGATTTTTCTCTCTCTTGATGGCAAGATCACTCCAGGTTTCAAGCCATACAAGTCGATCCCTCAAGGATCTTTGCTCAGTGCCCTTTTCTTCACAGCATACATCAACCCTCTTCTGGTGGATATAGAAAAAAACCTCCCTGGAATATTCCTTCCTTCTCTCAATAAAGATTTCAATGTATTCGCATACATAGATGACATCATGGTTGTGCTTCCCACCATTAAATACCTTCCCCATCTCATGAACATCTTAAACAGAAATACAGTGAAACTTGGCCTACAAATAAATTTTAACAAATCTTCCATCTGGAAGATAATGTCTGGTAAACAAATCAATTCTTCCTTTTCTGCTAAACCACAAAGATACCTTGGCTTCCCAATCTTCAAACCTCCAACTGCAATGGCAAGAATGATTCAAGATGCAATCCTCCAATCAACTGAAGCCATCACCACTTCACTCTCTAGAGTATACCTTTCATTATATGGAAAGGTTAGCCTCCTCAACATGATCATAATGCCAAAAATCTCATATTATCTTCCATTCATTAAAATCACTAAACAGTTTCAAAATAAAATTAACCGATTATGCACCAAACTTCTCTGGAGAGGAAGGACTGTTGCCATTAGCTTGCGAGGTATCCAACGACCACGCAGGTTCAATGGACTGTCATTCCACTCAATACAGGCAATCATTTTACAAAAAACTCACAATATTCTACATAATCTGATCCTCTCCTATGGATACTCCAACATTATGAAAAAAATTACACCAACTGATCGTCCCCCGCCCTTTTCCAGTTCATGGATATCATTGCTAATAGATCATCTACAACTTTATAACCTGACGATGTCCTCTAACCTTAACCAAAAAATCACTTTGTGGGAAGCATACAATCTAATCAACTATAATCAACAACCCATTAAAACCAGCCTAAAAATAACCAACCAAAGACTCATTACACACTTCAAAAGATGGAGCCTTGAACCCAAATTCCTGGACTTCATCATTAAAATTAATCTTGATGCGCTTCCCACAAATTGGTTTCTTTATCACCGAAGAGGTTTTACTAGCATTGACCCTATATGTGGTTTATGTGCTCGTGAAGATGAAACCACAGACCATATTATACACCGCTGTCCAAGACTTAAAATACTGAAAGATATAATCATAATCAATTCTTACATAAGATCTGAAATGATTTTCTCACTTGAAAATGCCATTAATAGTGGAACTTTTTCAATAATAAGGCTCTCTATCTTTGTCCTTTATTCCATATGGATAGTGAGATGCAAAACTCTCATGGAATTACCCCCGCCACAAATCATACCATTGTTTTACCAGACTCTCAAAAAAATCAAGAAACGTGATCAGCTCCTTGCCTCCAGTAAAGTCTTTGATGACACCTGGTCTCTAACCGCTCTATCCTTTTCCTGATTGTCAACTCCCACCTACCCAGAATTCTAGAATAGACAATATTAAAAAGAAAATAGTCGTGTTATTAAAAAAAAAAAAAAAAAAAAAAAAGCTAATAACATTCATCAAGTTCTCAGTTTCTCATATTCTACACAAACCCTTCATTATACCTAACCACATAAGTGTATAACAACTACTAACTAACATATTCTAGCCATATGTTAATCAGAACTTTTTATAATATTATTGTACATGTATTCATTAACTTATCCATTATCAAAATGTAATCACTATTTATTACTAATAAAATTTTTTGTTGAAATGAAGTATCTTTTTGAATGGATTGTTTCCTGAGATTTAATATACCTTGGGGATTTTAGAAGTAAATGGATTTTTTAGTGTTTTTTTAAAGTGATCTGCACTTAAAACTAACACCTTGAGAATTTTATTACTAAATCTTACAATATTTTATATTTGGAACTATTGTATTTGTGTTTTAATTTGTATTACTGGAACTATCTTTTATTTTTATGGTTTATTGGTGTCATAAGATTTATTGACTGTTATATTGTATTATACAAAAATTTATTATGAATACTTTTATCTCAAGTGTTTTTTTATATGGATTTTTTAATATGTATGTGTTTTTATTTGAAACATAATCAATGGAATTTGTCTACTATTTTATTATTTTTAAGTAATGGAAACTTATTTCTCTTTGTCTTAGTTTGACAAGATATAAAATTTCATTTTATAAATAATTAAGTACATAGCTTTATTTTGGACATTGTTTTTTTGTATATATTATACAATCTGAGAGAACAGTAAAGGAGGGAAAAGAAGAAGTTACTCTCTTTAAGATATTACAGATTTATATATGTTGTATGTGAATTTTTTTATGAAGTTTTGTGTATATATTATTTGTATATTTTAGTGGAAGATTTGTATATTTTATAGTTATATATTTTTATTATTTGTATTATAATTAATGTTCCCATATATGCTGTTAAATGTCCTTTGTGCTTATGTAATATTTACGGTAGACAAAAATATTTAAATTGTGCTGGTTTTTGTGGGCTAAAATATCATTTGAATTGTTATACATTAAGTGAATTTAAAATCTTTAATGATAATGATAATAATGAGCATGGGATAAATAATTCTGATAATTTTACTACACCATTTGCTGATATAAATATTGGTAATGATCCTGACATTTTAGTCAAGGATTCTTCTACACATGGTTTGGGTTTAAATGTAGTTGGGATTAAATATAGTTATTGCAATGTGGAATTTTCAGATGTGGATAGTGGAATTAAATGCTCTGGTTTTTGTCAAGCGTATTTTCATATATCTTGTTTGAATTTGTCCAGGTCTGATGCAAAAAATTTTGATTCTGTTGGTTTGGGTTTTTTTCATTGTGTAGAATGTAATCAATTATCTGTGGATTAAATGATAAATATTGAGAATATTAGGTCAAAAGATAATAAAGATTTTATAAATGTGAAATCTGATATACATATTGAAAATAGTTCTGAAAGGGATAATTATAATAGAGATAGTATAAAAGAAAATACTAATAATGTATTGATATGAGTTTAAATTCTAGTTCTAATGTGGATAAAGTTAATTTGCTTCAAGATAATGAAAGTAGAAAGGTAGACATGGCTGGTTTTATTTTTGAATTATTAAAATCTATATCTCTTCAGGAAGTATATTGTATGATTATGATTATGGAAAAATTTGGTGTGAAGGAATCTAGATCTATTAGTGATAGTGTTATTTCTGGTGATGTAGGTATACAATGTGATTTATTGGGAACACAAGTCTTTGGGGATATTGCTGCGGTTGATTTTGCCGGTGATGTTAATTCATCTTTTAGGGGTAATTATACCTTAGGAAAGTTGCCCAAGTCCCCATTCTTTATTGGACATAAAGGTAAAAACAGTTTTGGGAAAAAAATATAAAAATGAAAATAATAGCATTTATAATGGTGATTATAAAGCTAATAATAAAATATTAGATCAGGATTTTTATTCATGTGATGAATATATTGAATGTGGAATTGATAATAGTACAAGATACAATAAAGGAAAAGTTTATAAAACTAAAATTTATAGGCAGTCTGAAAAATATCAAAAACAATTTTCTAGACTTAATAATGATGAAAAATTTAACAAGTTTTCTGGCTTTTCTGTTAATAATTCATCGTTAGCATATTATGATAATTTTCCTGATAAAAAATATGTATTGAAGGCTGGACATTCACATTATGTTCCCAAAAAGTATAGTAGTAATTTTTCTAGTGACTTTTCTAAATCAAATTTCAGAAGAAAAATTGTCTAGTAAATGCTGATAGGGGTTTTATTACTCATAGAGCAAATTATTCGCATTTCTCTAAATATAACAATTATATTGATAATGAGGTTTATGTGGGAAATGGTTTGGGATGCTCCTTATCAACTTCTTGTAAAAAACGTAGACTATTTTATTTTCCTGTGGAAAGGGGGGTTTGGTATTTCTAAAATTCATAACAATATTAATAATAATGTTAATACAAAATATAATAGATATTTTGTTTCTAATATGCTAGTGAGTCTTAATTCATATAATATTAAGCTATTTCTTGAAAAACGTTTAAGAACTAGGATTGTATAAAAACCAAAAAGGATAACCTTTGTTAAAAGACAATTTATTAGGAATATATACATCAATAAAAAAATAAAATTCTCAAAAAATAATCCAAGCAGAAATTCACATCATTAACTGAGTACATATTATTCCAATCAACTTCGGAAATTCTTCTACAAACATCAATATAATTACCCCTCCCATAATACCTTTTCACAACATTAGAACAAGTAATTTTAGAATAACACATCTTAATATAAAATTGTATAGGTGGATGATGAGCATCAATTGAAAAAGTAATAGAAACAAAGTGAAAATGACTAACTATTGGTACAATACACAGAACATAATCTAAAGTACACTGAAAATTATTAACAACAGGATTATATTGTTGAAGCCCAAAAAATTTGCAAAATATAAGCAATCGTAAAGCTTTCTGAGATAATAAAGAATAATGTGTAATAATCTTACCCTTAAATAAATCAGGCATATTCAAATCACCAACAATGATAATATTATTATATCTAATCAAAAAATCTTCAAATGCTGTCAAGAAGTAATCAAGCTCTAAAAGTGAGATATTAGGTTTAAAATAAATATTTCCCAATATACATTTAAAATTATGATCCATATAAACTTCACACCATGTAGATTCACATACAGAAGAAGTAAAACATATATCATATAAAACATTTTTGTTGATAGCAATAAGAGTATCACCTCATCTAGCTGCATATTCTAAAGATCTATCCATACGTAAAATAATATACCTATTATCAAGGAAAGAACAATCAGAAAATTGTTGATTTAACCAAGTCTCTGTAAAAAATATCAAATCAAAATGCTCTGTCTCAAAGAATTGTTTAATTTCAACACACTTAGTTCTCATCCCTCTAACACTCATATAAAAACAAGAAAGCCCTACCATATTAAACCAAAAATAAATCAAAACAATTAAATAAATGAAATCAAGTAAAGAAAAATGTAAGCAAGTAGAGTGAATAAAGAAAATTAGAAATTAAAGAAAAAAAGAAGAAATCAATGAAAATAAATAAATACCACTAAAGTTTTAAAGAGTTTGCCAATGTTCCATAAAAAAACGAATGGAAGCACCACAAAGCCATAAATTGGAAGAGATTAAATCATTATGTCTATGAGCAGGAGCAGATATATAAAAGCAAGAAGATTTCGAGTTATACATATTAATTTCATGACACATGATCCTAGTTCTTAAACGTTTTTCAAAAAATACCTTAATATTATATGAATTAAGAGTCACTGGCATATTAGAAACAAAATATCTATTACATTTTGTATTAATATTATTAATAATATTATTATGAATTTTAAAAATACCAAACCCCCTTTCCACAGGTAGTCTACTTTTTTTTACCAGAAGTGAAAAAGAGCATCCCAAACCATTTCCCACATTAACCTCATTATCAATATAATTGTTATATTTAGAAAAATGCAAATAATTTGCTCTATGAGTAAAAAAAACCTCTATCAGCATTTGCTAGACAATTTTTTCTTCTGAAATTTGATTTAGAAAAGTCACTAGAAAAATTACTTCTATATTTTTTGGACCAGAATGTGAATATCCATCCTTCAATCTATAGTTTTTATCAGGAAAATTATCATAATATCCCAGTGATAAATTATTAACAGAAAAGCCAGAAAACTTGTTAAATTTTTCATCATCATTAAGTCTAGAAAATTGTTTTTGATATTTATCAGACTGCCTATAAATTTTAGTTTTATAAACTTTTCCTTTATTGTATCTTGTATTATTATCAATTCCACATCCAATATATTCATCACATGAATAAAAATCCTGATCTAATATTTTATTATTAGCTTTATAATCACCATTATAAATGCTATTATTTTTATTTTTATCTTTTTTCCCAAAACTGTTTTTACCTTTATCTCTAATAAAGAATGAGGACTGGGGCAACGTTTCTAAGGTATTATTACCCTTAAAAGATGAATTAACATCACCAGCAAAATCAACTTCAGCAATATCCCCAAAGACTTGTGTTTCCAATAAATCACATTGTATAACTACATCACCAGAAATAACACCATCACAATAGCTTTAGATTTCTTCACACCAAATTTTGCCATATTCATAATCATACTATAAACTTCCTGAAGAGACATACATTTTAATAATTCAAAAGTAAAACCAGCCAAGTCTACTTTTCTACTTTCCTCATCTTGAAGCAAATTAACTATATCCACATTAGAACTAGAATTTAAACTCCTATCAATACCTAAATTATTATCACTATCATCTTCAACACTATCTCCATTTTATCTATCCCTATCAGAAATATTTTCAATATGTATATCAGATTCCACATCTATAAGATCATTATTATTTTTTGACCTAACATTTCCAATATTCCTCATTTTATCCACAGACAATTGATTACACTCTATACAATGAAAAAAACTCAAACCAACAGAATCAAAAATTTTTGCATCAGACCTGGACAAATTCAAACAAGATATATGGAAATACCCTTGACAAAACCAGAGCACTTAATTCCATTATCCGCATCTGACAATTCTACATTACAATAAGTGCATTTAACCCCAACTACATTTAAACCCAAACCATATGTAGAAGAATCCATGACTAAAATGTCAGGATCATTACCAATATTAATATCAGCAAATGGTGTAGTAAGATTATCTGAATTATCTATTTCATGCTCAGTATTTTAATAATGATTACAAAATTCACATATGAATTCCGGATCATTATCATTAAAGATTTTAAAATCACTTAATTTATAACAATCCAAATGATACTTTAGCCCACAAAAACCAGAACACTTTAAATATTTTTGTCTGTCATAAATATTACATAAGAAGAGAGGACATTTCACAGAAAAAGGTGCCATTAATTATAATACAAAAATAAAAATATATAACTATAAAATATACAAATCATATATACACAAAACTTTAAAAAAAAATTCACATACAACATATATAAATCTGTAATATCTTAAAGAGAGTAACTTCTTCTTTCCCCTCCCTTACTATTCTCAGATTCTCCAATATATGTAAACAATGTCCAAAATAAAATTATTGAATATATCAAAGTCACTATGTACTTAATTATTAATAAAATGAAATTTTATGTTTCCATTATTTAAAAATAAAATAGTAGACATTAGAAATTCCATTGATTATGTTTCAAATAAAAACACATACATATAAAAAAAAACATGTGTAAAAAAAAAACTTGAGTCATATAAATTAAACCATGATAAGAGTTTCCAAAAATAAAATAAAAACTTCAGTAATAAAATTCTCCAGGCATATTAGTTCTAAATGCAGATCACTTAAAAAAAAACACTAAAATGATAATTTAAAAAATCCATTTATTCCCAAGGCGTAATTAGATCCCAATAAACAATCTATTAAAAGAAGCTATTCCATTAAATAATTTGAAGGTCAAAGCAGTTTTCAATGATGAATTATATTAGAACAATAGAAATGCTAAAAATTGTTAAAAAACACATTTTGATCCAACCAATTTTACAGAAAATATGCTCATATTAATCCTTGATTAAAGGTGTATAAAATGTAACGTTTTATAAACATAGTACCATAGTAGACATTAGAAATTCCATTGATTATGTTTCAAATAAAAACACATACATATTAAAAAAACCATGTTAAAAAAAACTTGAGTCACATAAATTAAACCATGATAAGAGTTTCCAAAAATAAAATATAAGCTTCAGTAATAAAATTCTCCAGGTGTATTAGTTCTAAATGCAGTTCACTTTAAAAAAAAACACTAAAAAAATCCATTTACTTCTAAAATTCCCAAGGCGTAATTAGATTCCAGTAAACAATCTATTAAAAGAAGCTATTCCATTAAATAATTTGAAGGTCAAAGCAGTTTTCAATGATGAATTGTATTAGAACAATAGAAATGCTAAAAATCATTAAAAAACACATTTTGATCCAACCAATTTTACAGAAAATATGCTCATATTAATCCTTGATTAAAGGTTTATAAAATGTAAAGACTTATAAACATAGTACCATAGTAGACATTAGAAATTCCATTGATTATGTTTGAAATAAAAACACATACATATTAAAAAAACCATGTTAAAAAAAAACTTGAGTCATATAAATTAAACCATGATAAGAGTTTCCAAAAATAAAATATAAGCTTCAGTAATAAAATTCTCCAGGCGTATTAGTTCTAAATGCAGATCACTTAAAAAAAGACACTAAAAAATCCATTTAATAATAATAATAATAATAATAATAATAATAATAATAATAATAATAATAATAATAATAATAATAATAATAATAATAATAATAATAATAATAATAATAATAATAATAATAATAATAATAATAATAATAATAATAATAATAATAATAATAATAATAATAATAATAATAATAATAATAATAATAATAATAATAATAATAATAATAATAATAATAATAATAAGAAGAAGAAGAAGAAGAAGAAGAAGAAGAAGAAGAAGAAGAAGAAGGTTCTTCTGTATTTGCCAACCAATGACATATTGCCCTGAAGCCATATCAGTCTGACCTTGTGATCTTTAAGATAATGTATCCAAGTGATTTACAGACAAATGGAATAGCTAAAATTTGTCCGCAGATCACGTGGACCCAGCACATTTGTTTGCAATGTCAGTCTGATATGGCTTCAGGGCAATACATCATCGGTTGGCAAATACTAAAAAAAAATATAAAAAAAAATGTACATGCATGCATCAAAATAATTATTATAGTAATTCTATAATTGCAGAAATATGTACATATTTTTTTTTAAATTTAAAATAAATATACAAATAAAGAACACTTTCCCCGATTTAATGCGAATCTGGCATTTTAATTAAAATGGTCTAACAAAAAAAAAAAATTAAAAAAAAATTATATCAGACATTGTATTACTCTCATAGCTGTAATTTTTATAATTGCCGATGAATTTACAAAAAAAAAATTTCTGTATGATATAAGTCAGAAATTAAACAGGTTCTAGTCTAAAAAACTATATTATAATTTATAAAACCACCATATATTATGCTCAATTATAAAATACAGCATGTAGCACTGGAATTGGCAGGGGGTGGTCTTCGATGTTTTTGACGAGCCAAAGGCTCGGTGTACACCTATATCAGACATTGTATTACTCTCATAGCTGTAATTTTTATAATTGCCGATGAATTTATGAAAAAAAAATTTCTGTATGATATAATTCAGAAATTAAAAATAAAATTAATTAATTGTAATTTTTATAATTGCAGAATAATTTGCAAAATAATATACATCAAAATGGCATTATTTATTAAAAACAAAAATGAAAATTACTTACAAATAGCATCCATTGTGGTGGACTAGTAGCAAAAGACAGACAAATGACAAAATTTCACAAGGCTCTCTCCAATTTTTAAATCTCGCGGGTCAAAAAATCCAAAAATTGGATTAATCATGTCAGTGTCTTGGTTGACATGACAATGTTGTCATGCAAAAATCGACGATGTCTACTGGAAGGGAAATTGGTAAGTATAATACATCATTGGTTGAATAATCCGTAACTACCAATAATAATAATAATAATAATAATAACAACAACAACAACAACAAATGCTTTATAAATCTAACAATTATTTTAAGAAAGAGTTAGAATTAGATTTTAAAAAAAAATAAAAAAAATTTTGATTTTAATGTTTGAGTTTAAAAAATGAAAACGTATTATTGTAGATCACATCTGAACAGTTTGTACTTCTCATATTCACCCAGGATATTATTTTAGATTATTTTGGTAATTTCAATTCGGTGTTTCCTCGGATAAGACAGTTTTTTTTTCTTGAATATATATTTTCAACAGTTCTTTTCAAATTTTTATAACCTTAACTTTCACTTGATTTTTTTCTTTTTTTATCCTTATTTAATATAACTCCCAGTTCTATGCAAAAAGTAATGAAAGGCATTGAAATATATGTATTTTAATAAAATAATTAATGAGATAGGAGATTAATTCATAGAAAAGAAATAAATAGATAAAATAGATAAATAATAATTGCTGGAATATGACCAATTGAATTACTGTAATAAAATATATGTAATTAAAATGTATTTGTACAGTAATTATTATCAGAAATAATAAATAAATATTAAATGATGGAGGAAATTTAATTAGTACGAGTTTAAATACTAATTAAATTTACAGATTAAACTGGCAATATATCAACCAAACAGATTTTCACAATCGAGTTAAACTACTTCAGAAAGCAAAAGGACTGAAAGTTTATAAACTTTGGGGAAAAGCAATACATGTTCTTCTTGTCAATTATGACATAAGAGTGAAGCAGCTGAAGAAACCAGAGGGGATGTCTTATTCTCAGAATCATGATTTCTGAAAGACAATAAGCTGACTAGATCATAAGAGATCATCCTGATCTTATTATTTTTAAATACCTCAAGAATCCCAGGCTTTGACTGTGATGTTAGTAATGGTAAAATTATTGCCTTTAATATATTATTACTAGTGAATAGATTTAATAAGTGAAAGGACTTAGTTGTAATTAGTTGCGATCAGGTGATAATATATTAGAATAGTATTTGACTCATATATCTATATACTTGTATATACTAATGTGTATATTAAGTTGTATGAATTGAAATCTGAGTTGTTGTATTATTTGTGTCCTCAAAAAATATATCCATACTAAATTGTTATTCTTACTCTGGGGATTAATGAGCTGAGATATAGCAGGCATTTAAAAATAAGGCTGAGTCATCTAGCAGAATCAACAGACTTTCATTATGAAGATGAAAACATCAAAGGAATTATATGTAGGTAGCTTTCTTTGTGAAGCTTATATTCTAGAAGATCAATGCAGCTGCTCATACAGTGATTTTGGTTAGTACTCCATTTTAAATATTCAATAATACAGCAAAGTTTTTCTATTATGGTATGGTAGTAAGTCTCGTGTATCAGAAATTATTTTAACTTCATGAAGTATAATAAATTAATTACAGGATGAAGTTTAACATATCATACATTGATCTACTAAGAACAATTGGCTTGTAAACATCACAAAATATATAGATACTGGATTAAGTTCAGACTTATAAGACTATATATATATATGCTAATGAGCTTGGATTGAAAATATAATGTTTTCAATTTAAGACTCATAGTTTTGTAATTAAGTGAAGATAAAAGGTGACTGCTGGAGGGTTGTATTAGATTCTAAGATCTAGATGCAGTGCTCTCAGATCCAAGGCTCCTCATTGATGAAGACCACAAGCCAAAAACTATTCTGGGAATATTGGATGAGTAGGCATTAGATGAAGATTTTAAGCACAAGCCTTCTAGCATCAATTGTTTACTCTGGCTTGCACTGTGGCCATACCTATAGAAAGTTTTGCCTGTTTTGAAATAACAATTTTCTGGGATTTATTAAGGCCAATGTTTTATTTCAAAATGTCAATCTCTCTTGCTTTTTTGAAATTCCGCCTTATATATCTTTTTCAATTCATGATAGACTCAAGCTCGAACAACAAATCTTTATTTTCTAACAGACAATTTTCCTCACCTGGCTGTTTTAAGGATTAAACAAATTATAACCCATTCATTTCTTTTTTTTTTCTTTTACAAATCAAAACAAGTACTTTTAATTAACTTATAGACAAGGTATTTTTGTTCCAAATCAAAAACATTGTTAAATTTTGTATTTTCTTTCTTTCAAAGTAAAACAACAACAAAAAAAAGTATATTTCAGATACAATCTTCACAATCGTAAAAATTGCGATGCCGAAAAATTTAACAGAAATTACAACGCATATTAATTTTGTCATATTTCAGCTTCTTTTTACATTTTAGCTGTAATTTATATTTGCATTAATAAGTATTATGTATATTTAACAATCATTCTTTTTAATAAATACGAAAGCTCTTTTATGTGAAACAACTAGCAAGTTTATTTAACTCTCACTTCTACATATATGCATATGTCTGTTGACTTGCACAATTTATATATATCAAGCAATATTGGTAGCAGATAATATTCCCATTTTTAAATGTAAATTTGAGAAAAACATTTGATTATGTTACAATTTCTAAAAAATAATTTTATTTTTATAAACAAATGATAATTGATCACATCACGATATGAGGATAATTAAGTATCAAATTAATTTTTCCAAACAAAAGATTATGATTGATTATCAACATATTAATACTAATCCATGCTACATTGATACAACTATATTCTTAATTTACTATTTTTATCTGCAATTATCATAGATTTTAGTGAATGTAAATAATAAGTTTATTGTCAACCACTAAAGATTTTACTTATCATTCAATGTTTTTAAATCAAATACTTTCTAGAATTTATTAGATTTTTTAAAATGACTTTGTTTTAATTATCTATAAAAATGAGAATAATAAATTGACATCTAAGGTAGGATTTATACATGTCTTATTTCTTTAACAAATTCCCAATACTTTTTTGAATGATTTACTATGTTATTCACTCTAATTTACATTTCTAATCTTTTAAATAATTTTTGTTCGATAATTATATTGCAACAATTATAATTTTTAAACCTAGTAAATTATCATAAATGAGAAATCATTATAATTTTAGTCGCCAAAAGAAAAAGATTCGATAGCGTTACTTTATATATTTTTAGTAAATATATATTTAATGCATAGTTTCTCTGGAACATAAAATCCTCAGTTTAGTTCTAATTGTGCATTTCTGCCATTCAGACTTTTTTCCCAACACTCTGGAGCAATAAGATTATTTACAGCATAACTGATATCACTAATATTAAGACCAGATATTATCTTCAAAGTTTTTATAAAAATTTGTATAATTTTTCTTTAAACTTGACTTTTACATGAATTATAAAATGATAATAAAAATGTAAATTTTCCCCAAAATTTAATTTTAATAGTTGTTTTATATAAATTATAAACAATTAATAAAAAAGTTTACGTTTATCTTTTCATCATATAACACAGTGAAATAATTTCTCCAAGTAATTGAATAAAAAATTTATTTCATCAATATGAATTTCAGTTCTTAAAGATTGCCATTAAATGTAAAATTTTGCAATACATCATATTTTAATTTTATAATAATTGCAATCAATTATTTCTCCTTTTCATTTGATTTTATGTTTTTAATATTCTTCTTATCTGTATCCTGCAGGAAAAAATATTTTAAAACTTATAATTCAAACATGTCTTAGTTAATAAAATAATTATAATGATGTAATGATAGTATACTTTATTACTGGTTTAAGTAAATAAAAGCTAATTATTGAATATTTTCTAGCTTAACTAAACATTAATTTTAAATTTAATTAAAGATAAAAAATTGTTTGACGTAATTCATTAGCATCAATTATATTAATAATAGAATACATAACATTTTATATACATAATTATTGTGATTGCAAAATATTTATTTTTTTTAATAATAATTATCTTTAAGCTTAATTAACTATAACTTTGTCGGCCATATCATATTGGAAATGAAGTGTATCAATAAACTAGTTAAATACAGTATATAGAATCACTTCGATTTTAATTTATTAAATTATCACAAATCATTGCTAATAAATACATAGAACGTATAAATTTGTTCATAAATTTTATTAACTGTTTAAAACAAAAATAAGATGAAATTGATCAATTGTCAATAATAAAATATGATAGAGTTTACTATTTTAGCAGTCTTATTGACTGCTATTTTGACAGTTTTGTATTTTAATAAAAATCAGAAAAATTTACCTCCTGGTCCTCGAGGATTACCTTTAATTGGAAATACTATTTTGTTTAAACAAAAAGCTCACGAACTCATTACAGATTTAGGAAAACTTTATGGAAATATTTTTCGAATTAACTTTGGTTCGTCCACGATTGTGGTGTTAAATGATTACGTAGCAATAAAAGAAGCTTTAGTGAAAAACGGAGACGCTTTTTTAGCCCGACCATCAACCTATGTATTTCATTGGTATCATCAAAATGAAGGTATTTTATCTATCTACTTATCCAATTAACTATTAGTCTATCTGTCTATCTATTTATTATCTACCTATCTATCTGTTTATCTATCGTCTCTGCCTTTATTTAATGAGTTATTAGCCAATCTATCTATATGTATGTCTCTCTACTTATTTAGCTAGCAATTAATACTAATTTGCTAAATTTTGAAACATTTAAAAATATAATGTAAATTAGTTGACAACAATTTTATAATAAATCAACAATCTTCAAAATTTTTTTCGGAATTTTCTCTATATTTTAATGTTTTATAAATCTTCTAAACATTATAAGTTATTATACTGTTTTGCAATTTCTTAAATTGTATAGGCATGAATAATGCTTGATTCATAAAAAAAACAAAAAAACATTTTTTATTTACAATTCTACTTTTCATTTCAGTTTTAAATGTTTTGTTGTTGCCTTGTAAATAACTCTTTATATAAAACACAACTTTAATTACAATCTGCTTTTTAAGCTTAGGTTTAGTATTGTACCATTTTATATAAGAGCAAATATATTATCACACTTATTGGGAAAGCTCATTATTTTTAGGTCTTACAAACTATTATGACAATATTTTAAGTACATTAAACACTATATAATTTGTTCTAAATTATTTCTTAATTTATTATTTTTAATGACGCCCTTTTCGATTTTTATTTTTATGCAGTTATTATAATTATTCTTAAACTTATTACTATTATTTGAAGTTAAACCAAAAATATGTATCCAGGTTGGTCAATTTTTTATTTAATTTGGTACCATCTATTTGTAAAATCAGGTAAAAATAATAATCATTATATAATAAATAAAAGTGGATGTGATCAAAACTGTGGGTGGAGAAAATTTGATATGTGTAAATTAAATTGCAAAAAGTTGTTATTGACAAATCGTGAAAAAATGATAAAGGCATATGCAAGAGATTCAGACCTGGTTATATGATGAAAGCTGGTTCAGCATGATGTCCATGTGGGAATCAATTGTCTGTGTCAGATGTCTTTAGTCATATGTTTCAGGAATTTATGGGGGAATGGAATTTTTAAAATATCTGTTAACCCTTTTATATTGCTTTATTTTTTTAATTGCCAAATCCATATAATATTAATATCATCTATGTTCTTTATTACTTTTTACAATGCTTTTTTACAACCCATGATTAATGGTTTCAATTGCTCCATCCATCTTCTTCAAACCTTCTACGTATATTTCCAAATATTAATTTAATAAAGAGTTGTAAAAAAGCATTGTATAAGTAATAAAAACATAAATGATATTAATATTATACCTTTTGTACTGCACTAGCATTTTGACAATTTCTTTGTTTTAAATATTTTAAGCTTCCAACTTTCACTTTAATATTAAACCATTATTGTTTATCAGAATAGAATAAATTTGACCTCTTTTGATAAATATTTTTAGATATTAAATAAATTTTTAAAAATCACATTTGATTTTTGGAATTATCTAAAAAAATTACATTTTAATCACAATAAAGTGCTGTTTCCATGTCAAATTTCATGTGGAGCCAATTCAATTTGCAAAATGAATGAAGTTTTCTTTGTTTGATGTTTGTTTTAAAATTCTGAACAAATTATTTTTAATATCTAATAAATCTATCAATTTGTGTTTTGTTTAACATTTTTTGGTAATTTTCATGATATCACTAAATTTCATAACAGATTGCTGAATGTTGACATTTCTAGACAGTTGTATTTCCCATGACCATAATCTATGTAATAACAATATCAAAAAATTATTTTACATTAAAAATAAACATTTTTGTAAAAAATAAATTTGTAAAACTATATTTTTTGATTTTCAATAATTATTACCCAACTATTGATCAAAAATTATCAAAAATTTTCCAAAAAAAATCAAGCTTTTAGACTATCATACTATTTTTTCAAAGTAGACATGCAATGTTTGAGATTGCCACATTCATAATAAGTAACTGTCATTGGATATTTGAAGACTCATGTATTCAATTATCCTGATATCTTTGGAACTTTTTTATAACAAAATATTAGGAAAAAATATACGTGAATTTTAAAGTAGTAAAAAAAAAAGTTTCTCAAAATTTCTCAGTTGATATGAAAAATGCAAATACAATTTCTTGACTTCTGGCCTGAAAATCTTTCATAATTAAAAATGCAATGGTTAAAACATATTACATGTGGGAAAAAATTTGTATGTATAATTGAAAAATAAAATTCTTAATCTTTAAATGAAACTTAAACTTTATATGGGAGTGAGAGGTAATATCTACTTTAATAAATGGTTACTAATAAAATTTAACATATTTATTTGAAATGGTTAATCTCAAAGTTATAAGTGCATAAAATTTGACATCTGCAAATTAAATGGTAATAATTATATATACATTGAAGCTACATATACAAGCTTAATATTAATTTTTGTTAAATATTCTAAAATTTCATCCTAGCAATAACAAACTTCATTATTTATTAAAATCTTTTAAAATCAAATAGAAGAGAGAAAAAGCACATATGCATGTATATAAATGGTCAATGAATATACTACATTAGAAAAATAATTTAATTCCAATTAACAAATACCTAATTCCTTAACATTATATAAAAGTTTAATAGATTTGTAGGAATAGGCAATATATATATATATATGTAAAATTAAGAGCGTGCTAATAGCTCTAAACAAGCTTTTTTTTTTTTTTTTATGATAAATGCTACTACAAGAGAAGGCATTCAAATCATTTTTATTTTAAATGGTCCCCATCCCCAGACCGGTTTCGACCTATGGGTCTCTTCAGTGAGGAGTTGGGACATTAGATCTAAAAAACCAACTCAAGCAAAGCATTTATCTAAAAGATAATTGTTAGAAGAAGATCTAATGTCCCAACTCCTCACTGAAGAGACCCATAGGTCGAAACCGGTCTGGGGATGGCGACCATTTAAAATAAAAATGATTTGAATGCCTTCTCTTGTAGTAGCATTTATCATAAAAAAAAAAAAAAAAAGCTTGTTTAGAGCTATTAGCACGCTCTTAATTTTACATATTTGTAAGTGCAAGCTATATATAAGTCATGTGACATCTGACTTGTTACTATTACTATTATATATATATATATATATATTGTAATGATATATAAATATGCCATTACATTAATTTGAAATAAAAACTTTTAAATTCGCAAATAAAAATAAATGTATTAAAAAAAAAACTAAACGCTAAAATTAAAATGTTTGTTAAATGTATATATATTCACACAGATGCAAAACTTTAAAAATATTTTTTTTTTATAAATAAAAAAAAGTATTTGAATGTATTTTTTTATAAAAAAATACAAGATTTAAATATAAAAATATTTTAATAAAGAAATAACGTAAGTAAAAATAAAAACAGGTATTAATTAATTCCTGTAATCTGTAAATGGAAATGATTGTTTATTAATTGAAAAGCAAGCTAGCCTTAGGGCTCTTGTGTAATTAAAAAGTCAGATGAAAATTAGATAATAGAATAAAGAGAAATTAGTTTGACCAATGGAAGCACCAAGCCTCAGCCCAGACCCGAATGAAAAGGATGGATTAGTGACGTTTTGTTGGTTGAATCTGTGTGGATACTATAAAAAGAGAAATACAGTTTTCCTGACAGTTTTGAGCTTGATTTGGTGAGAAGAATGATAAGACACACTTGTCGTTCTCTCTCACTTATTTTAAAAAATGAAAAGACTGTGATACCAGAATGGAACTAGCTAATGCTACCTACAAAACATCAGAGCAGTCTTCCAATGGAGACATCATGTGAATTAAAAACAGGAACCTGGACTCTTCTACCATGAGCTATGAACTTTACAATTTAAACAAATAATTAAGAACTTTCGTTCAAACTTTTAGGATTCAGCTAACCTAAATTTTAAAAAAAAACTCTTATCTGATTTTCAAATTGACAATTAATATTTAAATGATATATATCTGACTTATGTTTCAAATTAATTATAAATGTTTAAGTTTGACATATTTGTTTGCTAAAAGAAAAAAAAATCATTTCCATTTTATTAATTTTATTTGTATTAATATTTATTGTTTAAATTTTAAATGATGAAATTTAAGTTGGGTATGGACATTGCATGGATTCATTAGTGGTTAATTATGTTGTGGTTTTCATATTTGATTAGAATATATAGGTCATCGATGTCACTGCGGCATCTTATGATGAATGCTATTGGGTTTCCTTGTATTCCCTCTGCAATTGACTTATCGATGACTTTGTATTTTGATCGGTTATGTTTATTTTGGAATGTTTTTAACTGTGGAATCTATGCAGCTGATCTATACTCAACATTATAAAACAAATTTTATAAAATTCATCTGTGCGAACGTATCTAAATGTTAAATTTAAGTCGGGTGTGAATAGCTATGTTGTTTTGTAAAGTTATATTAAGGGAGGGTAATTTTAGGTTATTCATTTTGTAGTTGAATTAGGTCAATGGATTGGATATATTTGTGTAATTAGTAGATGTAGCGTGTTGTATGAAGAGAAGATTAAATTACCACACCCCACCCTCTCTTTGTTTGGGGGGGGGTGTGTGTGTAAAGAAGAGGGATGTGTTCTTTTCTTTTGTTTTTTTTTTTTTTTTTTTTTTTTTTCCACATATAATTTTCATCTTTTTGTTGTGGGAAAGTATCTTTTTTTTCTATACTTTTATTTTGATCTCTCTCAGTAAAATAAAAATTTTTTTTTGTTGTTTTTTTTAATACAAAATAAATAAAAAAAAGTAAGAGGTGGGGGGCCGCTTTTTGAACGGGGTGTTTGAGGAAAAATAAAAAAGAGAGAAAATTTTTTTTCCAAAAAAAAAAATAAATAGTCTATTCATACCCCACCCTCTAAATAAAATATTAAATTCATTGCAATCTATTTAAATGTAAAATTAAAAGTTAATATAAAAATCTAAATGTTAAATCTATTCCTCAAAATTTAAAATGATTCAAAATTTATATGCGTAAATAAATATTTTTATGTGTTAATTTCTGGCAGTGGCTTTTATTTTTTTATATTTAAGATATAAAGTTATATTTTATTATCTCTGCTACTCCCTGAGCTAGTGATATTGGGCTAATGATCTAAATATTTAAATAAAGTGGAATCTTAACAGTGCGTATCTGCCTACTTTATACATTTTTCTAGGCTCAAATGCCTAGATGGCGCCCTTGTAGTGCAGATTGTGGTTAGATTCGACCTCCACTTTCTTTTGGATCGTTATAATGTATATATATATAATAAATGTCTGCTAATATTAATAATACAATAATGAAACTTAAATATATTCCAAACAATGGTAAACAATTTATAATATAAATAAAAACTCATAAAGAAATATTTTCGATTATATTCATAATCATTATCAACTCAACTTTCAAAATGGAATCATCTATGACCAATCGGAAACACATGTCGATTTAAATATGCCACAATTCATTAATCCTAACATTTGGCTGACTGTCTGTTTATTATCATATTTTTATACCTACTAATAAAAACTGCCTCTTTAATTTTTCTTTTTTCATTATCTCTCTCTTGGCCTAAAATTTTTATTTTGTTTATATCAAAATCAAATTTAAAATTACAATTTCTATCATAATCATAAAAAAACAGATTCAGTATATAACTTGACTTCATTATTATTATCATTACATATCTGTACATTTTTCAAAACTCTTTTATACAACAATTTATGTTCTTTAATTCTTTTCTCAATATTACATCTAGATTCCCCCACATATGATAAGTTACACCCACAAAAAAATTCTATAAATTATATTACTCACATTATTTTTTTCTAACTTATCTTTTGAATTATTAACCATTCTATTTAAATTACCCGATTGGGTAATTTAAATAGAATGGTTAATAATAGTATATATAATGTTTCATTTTATGGATCAGGTAATTTAAATAGAATGGTTAATAATTCAAAAGAGAAGTTAGAAAAAAATAATGTGAGTAATATAATTTATAGAATTTTTTTGTGGGTGTAACTTATCATATGTGGGGAAATCTAGATGTAATATTGAGAAAAGAATTAAAGAACATAAATTGTTATATAAAAGAGTTTTGAAAAATGTACAGATATGTAATGATAATAATAATGAAGTCAAGTTATATACTGAATCTGCTTTTTTATGATCATGATAGGAATTGTAATTTTAAATTTGATTGTGATATAAACGAAATAAAAATTTTAGGCCAAGAGAGAGATAATGAAAAAAGAAAAATTAAAGAGGCTGTTTTTATTAGTAGGTATAAAAATACGATAATAAACAGACAGTCAGCAAATGTTAGGATTAATGAATTGTTGGTAATAGATGATTCCATTTTGAAAGTTGAGTTGAAAATGGTTATGAATATAATCGAAAATATTTCTTTACGAGTTTTTATTTATATTATATTATAAATTGTTTACCGTTGTTTGGAATATATTTAAGTTTCGTTATATATATATATATATAATCAAGTTATATGTCACATGACTTATATATCTTGCATTTACAAATATGTAAAGTAAAGCGCATGTTAATAGTTATAAATAAGCTTTTTATGATAAATGTTACAAAAGAAAGCATTCAAATCATCTTTATCTAGGATTATCCCCGCCCCCAGTCCAATTTTGAGCTATAGATCACTTCAAGTAGGAGCTAGGACATCAGATTTAAAACACCAATTCAAACTAAAAATTTATGTAATAGTTAACTTTTAAGAAGATGTAAATTTTTGACATCTACTTGTCTTTAAATTCAGCTCTCAAACTGAAATAATCACATGGGGCTCAACGTAGTTGAGCTAAACCATATATTAATAAGTTTAGCAATTTAATTTACCCAACGCTTACAACAGCAAAATAGTAATAAAATCAAGTCATATATCATATGACTTGTATAGCTTGCATTTACAAATATGTAAAATAAAGAGCATGCTAATTGCTCTAAATAATTTTTTTAATGATAAATGTGTTGTGTTTAATGGGAAAATAAATATAACTTTTGTAAATATTACTCCAGATGTAGATATATCTGTTAAACTTAAATTTCTGTAAATAAAAATACTTAGAAATTCAAACTTGCTTTGCCTTGGCAATGGTCAATTAGTAGTAATTGATAGTTTATTAGTAATATCAAAAGGATTTCTGTCATAACTGAACTTACCTTCAGAAGTGAACTAGTCAGATTCCTTCTTTATGTAATTGGATTTAGAATTCATTGCCACTAACCAATGTAAAAATGTGTAAAACCAATGTATAGATATGGCCAAAGTGAAAACATAAATATGGCTAATTTGTAAACATGTGGATAAACCTACCATTGGTTAGTACACACTAATAGGCAATGATATCCTCTGAATCTGATTGCTTCCAGTAAAATAGGCGATCTGGAAATAAATAGTCAGCCATTTTGGAAGCAAGCAAAAGAGAGAGAGAGAGAGAGAGAGAGAGAGAACATCTGTCTAACCTGAATGATTGACCCATACTCTCAATTTTTCAACAGTGAAGGTTTTTTTACTATAGTCATTACCAATGCATTTACACAGTGAGGCAACTCCATGATAGGACTGGAAGCTGGTATGATCATCATCTTTCATCCATACATATAATCAGTGCTCAGTTTATAATAAGAAAGCTGTTAATTAAAATCATAAACCATCCATGAGAGCTTTACTCCTAAAGTGACAGAAGCTTTCCCTAGTGGGTTGTAAGTCTTTTCACTATCGATTTCTGAACAGTTGCATACAATAGCTGTCAAAATTTAAAATTACAAGTGGTAACTTATAAAAATCAGTATTTTGTTTATTTTATGGAGAAAGGAAGGCAAATTAAAAAATTGTTGTCTATTAGCTCCATGAAAGCTTTTGACCCAGCCCAACCTGAGGGCTGGTCAAGCTATAAAGAATGATTAATATTTTACCTACAAGCTAATCAGATCAAGAAGCATGAAGTAAAATTAGCCACATTAATTTCCATAATAGGTTCTCAAACATATGACATATTCAAGTCTCAATCTAAAGCAGAAACACCAGCTGTCCAGATTTTGACAAACTCTCACAGATTAACAACTTTCACAGATTATTTTTTCCCAAAATCTTGACAGTAACACAGAGATATTATTTCAATCTATGCATGTAATAACAGGGGGGAAATGTAGAGAGTTCACAACAAGAATCTGAACAATGGCATTAATGTTCGAATTCAAATATTTCCTAAATGAAGCAATACATGATCATTTTATTTGTGGCATAAATGATCACAAATTATGATAATGCTGGATTCAAGCTATGGCCCAAGCAATACTAGCAGAATCAATAGCTGGTCAGCCAAACCCATTAAAAATTACTAAGTATGATGTGCCAAAAATTGAGCATAACACTGGGTCAGTCTTTCATTCAGTCAGCTCAGATAATTCAGCATCAAATAGTCTAAGGTGTTGCCATTGATGCAATGAAAAAATGCACACACATATAGAATGCCCAAACTGCTATATGTCATGTATGTTTTGAAAGTGTGTTGGATATATAAAGGTTCTGTGTTTGTACTTAAAATGAAAAAGAGCTGATATGAGAATGGAAAAATCTATTCCAAAAAAAACAGCAAAGGCAATTATAAGAAAAATAAACAAGTTGCCTGTATAAATCACATTAAAGATGACTGGATTTAAATACAGTATTATAATTAATGATATGTCCATTACAAAGGAATTGGACACAAGGGGCTGCAGTGTCTATTGTTTCATAAAAAATGATCTTTGCTATCATTAATAAGAATAATGAATATAACTGTATTCTAGCAGTGAGTCAATCTCAGACTACCAGGTTAATAAAATAAAACTGCTGGTCAAACAAAAATTAAAATTACAATGCCTAACAAGACTATACTCCTACTACTGGTAGTGGCATCAGGTAATCATAGTAATTTGTTAAGCCATGATTGGTTCAGCCACTTAGGCTTTGCAGTGACAAATGTAAACCAGGTCACATTAATTAAATTGATTACTCAGAAGTTGTGAACCAACAGATGTGTCTGTTCTTAGGACAACCAGTACATTTACCACTAAATAGAGAGTTAAAACCCATTAGTTGACAGTGCAGATCACTTTCACTAGCTTTGAAGACTATAGTAGAAGCAGAGCTTGAAAAGTGGAACACAGCAGGGATTATAGAGCCCACAACATATTCAGAATGGGCCACCACAATAGTACCCATCATCAAAGAATATGGTGAGGTGAATATATGTGGGGATTACTGATGCACAATCATGAAAGCTCTTGATACGGATAATTACTCACCTCCATCAGTCAAACAAATTCTATCCACATTATTAGGTGGTTGGATCTTTACTAAAATTGATCTAAAACATGCATACTTGCAACTAGCTGTGGATGATCAGGCTGCAAGAGTATTATCAATAATAACCCACAAAGGGCTATTTAAAATGAACTGTTTGCCTTTTGGTATATTGGTCACTGTAGCAATATTCCAGAGAGTCATAGTTTGACTGGCTGTTGGAATACTGGGCACACTACCATATATTTGATGATGTCTTATTAGTGGCACAAATATAAGAACATCTCTGGAGTGCCATTAAGAAATTACTACACAATTGGCATTAAAATAAATTTGGATAAGGGCATATTTAAAGCCAATGAGCTTAAATTTTTGGGACACAGAAAAGTGGAATTTATCCAATTCAAATGAAAGGGTTGGCAATAAAAAAACCAAAACTCTCCTGAAAATAAGAAAGAACTTCATTACTTTTTAGGGAAAATAAATTATTATGAAGGCATCTTATATCATAAAACTGAGGCTGCTGAACCACTATACAGCGTACTGGATAAAAAGGCAACTTGGATGTTGGAAAGTAAGCTCTTCAGTAAGATAAAATAATTAATATCAGAAACAGCAGTGTTGGCACATTTCAAACCACAAATCATGCTAGTGCTAACATGTGATGCATCAGCAGGGACAGTGTTGTTCCATAGAAATAATGATGGGATACCCAGTCCTATTTCCTTTGCATCAAAGTGCCTCTCAATGACTAAAAAAACTATGCTCTTATTGATACAGAGGCTGTGGCATTGATCAATGGCATCAAATAGTTTCAAGAGTACCTATATGGTAAACCACTTAGCCTTCAAACAGATCAAAGATCACTTCTTGGGAATATTTGCATCAGACAAAAAAATCCTTCAGCATCCCTCATAAAAAATGCTGTGGTGATTCAATTTTTTATCAGGCTATAATTTTGCATTGCAGTACATTGAGGGAAAACATTTACCATGCTGATGCATTAAACTGATTACCTGGAAAGACTGAAAACATTCTAACAACATCAAGTCAATCAATTAACATGATTGACTTGGACTCAAGCATATGACTGAACAGTAAGAAAGTGGCTGTATGGATTAAATAATGATCCTGGATTTCCAAAAGTACAAAAAATGGATTCAACATTGTTGGACAAATAAAAAATCTAATGAGTTGCATTCAGCCAATTGGATGCATAGTCTGAACATAACAGAACATGCTTGCATTGTTTGGGTATCCAGTGTAGTGATTCCACAATTGGATATTCCCAGATGCTCAGTCTGTTACCTAATAGGCATCTGGGGGATGGTCTGAATGAAGATGCTATCAAGGTCTTACATGTGGTCACCTGCCTCAAATGCTGATATTGAACCAAAGTCCACCACTGATGGCAGTGCAAAATGAATCCAAACTGGCTAGAAAAATTTGAAACAGCCCAGTAGCCTAAACCTGAAGGCTCCTGGTCTACAATTCATGTAGCCCATGCATGTTAATGGAAAGGCAAACTGTGGTTGATAGTAGTTGTTTCATACTCCAAGTGGATGAAGGTAGTGGAAGTCCAATCACTTCAGTCCATACCCACAATAGAAGCCCTTACAAGGATATTTAAAACATATGGCCTACCTAAGACATTAGTAACAGATAATGGCACAACATTTACAGCCAGTGCATTCAAACGTTTTTGCAATAATAAAAGTTTTTGCAATAGTAATAAGAATATTGAGCTATTGTACAGCCCTTCAATTCATCCAGAAAACAATGGCCAGGAAGAGAGAGTTCAAGAAGCAACAAATCTAACAACAAAAATGGATACAGGAAGCTGAAATACTAGAATTTCCAGAACACTATTCATACATAATTCCACACCAAGTACAGCAACAGAAAAGATTCCAGAAAAACTGCTATGTAATACACCTCTGAAAACTAAACTGTCAGTCTGACATCTGATTCCAAATATTTAGAAAATGAAAATAACAATTCATAGAAAAAGAAAATAGCAGGATAAAAGTACAAATAGATACTCTGTTGTTATTGGATCCACAAAATGGATATCAGTAGTGGTTGCACAACTGAAATGACTCAACACTGTAGTAGTTGAAACAGCATGTGGGTATCAACATCATTGCCACTGAAATGAACTGAGACTGAATCACACAGAAACAAGTACATCAAGTGAAAATGATAACCACAAAACCAAAAACAGCAATTACCCAAGTGAACATTCATGGACAAAACCATCAAACAAGGATTATTAACAAGACAAGAATAGCAATAAATCTGAGAAACAAACAAAGCAGGTAACAAGTTATTCAACTCATCTCAATGACTACATTCTCCAGGGTTAAATTTAGCCAAGGGGGTTATAAGCCTTATTGTTAGCTTTAATTAGAGGAGACATTAACTTTAAAGAAGTGTTTGTCTATTCAATTTGTATTTGCTGGGATAGTGTCCAAGGGTCAGCAATGAATTGAAAAGTGATTGATTGTTGCACCTCACCATAGATCGAAATGCTGAGAATGAGAACATTTACAATTCTAAAATTTTAAAGAACAAGATGATCATTGCTAGAGTGTTAGATAATCCAGAGTTGTTAAGTTAATAAATTGTGCATTCCATTTATGTGTGTGTGCACGTAGTATAGCATTAAAGAATCATAATTTGGGAGATATGATGGAGGACAAAAACACCAACATTTAAGATTAAATAATTGTAACTGTGAGAGTAATCGATACAAAGAATGAAGAGATAATTAATTTGGTTGAAGGGGATAGGCAGAGTGAAATTTTGTATTTTGTTTTAAGTAATCAAATTTCAATACTCTATGGATTCTCTGCATGGATTACTGATCCATTTTTATTCGTTTATCTATGAGAAATAAAGAAATACCATTATTGTAGTTTCTACTGAAGATCATATAGGTGTGTGGTTTGTGGAGAAAAGTTGCCTTTAGTTTAAATATTTTATCATGGATTTATTTGTATAATAATTACTGAGTTCAAAAGTAAGAACTTAACATATTATTCATAATTTTAAGTATTAATATTATATTTTTCTTTTGAAAATTTTTTAATAATTTGATTTCTCCACAGACTGCCCAATTATTCAATGATGATGATCTTGGGTGGATACTATAAATAATTGGTACAGTTGCAATTTGGCACTCGGGTAAAAACACCATAGTCATTATTATTATCTATCTGCCACTGTCTTTAGTTTTGTCATGTTTAGGTTTCAATATATATATATATGAAAAAAAGTTACTGTGTTACTAACTGAAATAATTATACAAATATATAAACGATTATACAATTACAAATATCCAGTAACGCCCTCTGTTTATATATTTATATTGTAGCCATTTAGTTAGATTGCTGCATTAAACATTAACAATAGTCATGAGTAGTTGATTCAATTAGATGCTTTTCTTTTCTTGTCAATGATATGAAAATTCTAAACAATTTTCTTTACATAATTTGTAAATATTGTTTTAAACATAATATTAATATTTTAATATTTAATATAATTTTATCTAATTACTAGAAGCTTTTAATTTTAAAAAAATGTACTAAGAAAAAAATTTTTTTTAGTAAATTATTTAATAATGTTTTATTATGTTAACCTTTTAAGAGAGATAAAATTGTGGGTTATAGGAATATTTTGAAAAAAAAAAAATTTTTTTTAATATTTTTGGTTTACTTCATTAGATTTATTTATTTTTTCTTTTTATCCCTTCAATAGAACAAGCAGTATTTGTAAAATCAGTGTAATTAACTGATTATTTTGTTTTCATTTTTGCAAAAAAAATTAATTAAAAAATTTTATGATTGTAATTTATGATTTCCAGTGCAACTGTTGAAGAAATAAAATAGCTGAGCAAGCGTGATTGTAAAAATTGACCTAATTAAAATTTTGTCATGTAGTACATAGAATTGTGATTTGTCAGAGACAGTGTTATTCCAAAATTAGAGAAGTGTACATGGTTAAATGATCTAAGTATCTTATATAAAGCATTTGGTATTGATCCAGTTGCTGAAAAATTATAAGAAGTTCCTGATACAGCTGCTAAGAAGAAAGAAGCTGAAGTCTTATTCAACTTGTTAAAGTGTTAACTAAGCGGTTAGCACACTATTGGTTATGAAATGTTTTTTTTATTATAAAAACCATGTGCTAAATATTGCTAAATGCTAACATTAACTTCTTCCATGTAACCTGCCTCTCCAGAAAAAGTAAAGACAATCTGAAACTTTGACTCCAAACATGAACATAAATGTCTCTGCCTGATCTAGACATTTTATTGAAAAGAAATTGGATAATTTTTTCAACTTGCTAACTAGAAAACACTGCATAACAAAAAAAAAAACAAATATCATGCATAACAGAAGAAAACATACCTGAAAAACTGGAAATTATAACTGCAAAAAATGACTCCAAAAAAAAAAATAAAAAAAAGATTAAAGATATTTTTACATGCAGAGTGTATTTTCATTTACAGTTAAAAAGGATATTTTTACCAAAGAATGCCTCTTTCACATGTGCCTTAAAAATTTGTATAATATCTAAATGATGTAGTAGATTTTGACTATAGAAGAATATCTCAAACCCCAACACAAGATAGGAACTTTATAAAAATAAGTGGTCATGTTATCTTCAACCTAAATTTTTTTTTATATATGACAATCTGAAACATCTTGATTTGAAAGAATGAAGATATTACTCTTTTCACATTTAATGCACTATTTCTTTTCACACATTAACTAATATTAAATGTTGCAATCTACAACAAGTTAGTATTAAGATTTTTAAAATGGAAATATAAAAACTAATGTAACATTCTGCTTATTTATTAAGCATTCATTTGAAAAGATCTTAAATATTAACTCATTGTATATTGCAAGATTTTGTGTAAGTTACTTTGTGAAAGAAAATGATGGATTGAATATGAAGAGAGTAATACTTTCATGTTCTCAAACCAAGATGCTTCAGATTGGCCTATATAAATGAGAATTTAGATTAAAAATAAGACAGCTGCTTCTATCATATATATTGAAACAAGAACACTGTTTCACATTTATTAAAGAGCTAGTTACCCTCCCACCTTAAAAAACAGCAGATGTATAAAAAAGTTTAGTTTATGATGTTACAAGAAAATCATTATTTTCTATAATTGAGAAAAAATAAATAAAGATAAATCATTATTGATTTTATAGTTCTAAATTACAATATAATTGAAATATATCTATCACACGTATTTATTAAAAGCTGGCATTTATTAAAAAGATTACATTTTTAATTTTTGGAATGATGTTTTCGATTAAAGTGATGTTACAAAAAAATCATTATTTTCTATAATTGAGAAAAAATAAATAAAGATAAATCATTATTGATTTTATAGTTTTAAATTACAATATAATTGAAATATATCACACGTATTTATTAAAAGCTGGCATTTATTAAAAAGATTACATTTTTAATTTTTGGAATGATGTTTTTGATTAAAGTGAGATAACAGCTTGAGGCAGTCTTAATACATTGAAAAACATGGCTTAATCTTCATGCTTTCTTATCTATCCTGCTAAAAAAGTAGATTATCCAATCATTATGAAGAGAAAGGCAATCGGACTTAAATGAGAGCTGTGGGATGACTAGGATACATGGGCTGAACTGTTTAATCAGTCCAAGAATCAGATATATATAGTCAAGTTGCAAGTTCAGAGCAGATTTTTAAAAAGTTTTTTTCAAAGAGATTTTTAGGAGATCAAATAGTTATTTTTTTTCAAAGAGATATTTTTCAAGTAGCTGTTAAAGAAGAATTTTGAAAAAAAAAGATTTCAATTTTAAAAAGATATTAAGAGCAGTTAAAGAACCTCTATTAATGATGGAAAAAGAAAACATTATTAAGGAAAACATAACAATGGAAGGGTAAATGGTAACAGCTTTTCTCTTCATTCTATGTCATGATACTCTAAGATTTGCCTGAGTAGATAGACATTACAGAAAGCCAATAATGCCATCCAGCTGAAATGCGATGCCCCTTTTGAAGGCAGTCACATCATGGATATGAAGAAACAAACTGGCTAAATGAAGGTAATGATTTTATAAAAATATTCGATACTATGTACGTTTATAAAAGACAAGACAAAATGTCTTTCTTAAGCTAAAATTATAGGTGTTTTTAAAAGACAAGACAAAACGTCTTTCTTAAGCTAAAATTATATGTGTTTTTAAAAGATAAACAAAATGTCTTTATTATAAATAAAATAAAAATTATGAATAAATGTAGCTGCCTGAAAATACGTTTGTTATTGGAAAATTATAAATGAAATTAAAATTATGAATAAATGTAGCTGTGTGAAAATACGTTTGTTACTGGAAAATTATAAATGAATCTAAAATTATGAAAATCGTTTATTATTGATAAAGTCTAAATGAAAATGCTGATCAACTTATATCTGGAAACATACATCTGTGCCAGACCAAACAGCAATATTTATGCTAGATATTTGAGTAACCAAATAAAATTACAAATGCTCACCTGCCTAAAAATTATATAAGAATATTATGCATAACTATAATTAATAAAATTATAATAACGCATTTATAATTTAGATAAAATTAGAAAATATCAAAATGAAAATATACATGCAAAACGAAAGTATTTAGTAAATTTATACTATATTATGAACAAATTCAAACATTTAAATATGAATTAGTACATCAATAAAAGTTAATTTTTACTATTTTAATATGTTTTGGGATTTAGAAATTTTTTTTATTAAAGATTTTATTTATTATTTGAAAACTCTGAAAAAAGTAATATAAACACAGAATTAAAACATGTTATATATACAAATTGAGAAATAAGAATACCAAACCAATGAACCTAGGATGTGCATATAGCATGGATTCAAACCTGAATTTGGATAACCAGGAATATAAATATATGTATTATGCTTTAACTAACTTAAAGTTAACTGGAACTCTTGAATTAGACATAAAATGTAAATGGTAAAGAAACTGCATTCTTTAATTCATATTGCCCATGCCCAATGGACTGTAAATAAACTATTTGTGAATTAAGTGAAACTCTGAATTAAATACATTGCTAGCAGTTATCTTCATTATTATGTCTGTAAGGGATATCTTCATATAAGAATAATTAAACCACATTACATGTGACAACTACCTAAAATAATACAAATCACAATTAAATGGAACTCTGAATTAAGTGCTATTAGTTGTCTTCATTATTATCTCTGTTGTCTTAATATGTCACACTCCTCTCTGTGAAGTAACTAATAATGATTAAAGATGTAAACTGTTAAAGAACTATTAAAAGAAGGACTTTATTATACTCCTCAACAAATTACATTCTTTAAGCTGCTAAAATTTATTGGAAGTATACCAAAGAAACACAATGGACCAGAAATGAATAAAACAATGAATCTTCACATGGATATGAAGGAACTTTATTAGAAGAACTTGCAAATTAATTGTTAAATAAAATTATTGTTACTTAAAATTAATTTTAGTTATCCAGTTGTTCAATTCTATTTTGTTTTTATTGCATCACTCATCATTCAGTGCACTTGTTCATGAGAATCTCATGCCTCCTGAGCTATGTCTGGCATAACTAGACCTAGGTAAGTCAGGTTGTAGTGAGATGGAACTCTAGTGGTACCGTTTGGAAAACCAAACATAGAAATGTCTAGATGCTTCCAGCCTCTATGGTGCTACATCCTCTGATGAGCAGGAAATATTGTTGTAGGGGGGGGGGTTAACATCTGCATTGGGGAATGCCAATCGATAGTTCCTTCCTGCAACATGCTCATCAGGAAATTGTTACAACTGAAGTAATAAAAGGGTTGTGTGGTGGTCCGGTTACATTTGTCACCCTACTGTGAGGCCTTATCTAGCTAGCCTATCCATAGGCATAAGCAGATCATGATTCTGTGATATGAACAGTGCATATGATGCAGTGATGTGATTTATTCAAAAAGGGGTGGAAAAATAAAATTTTAAAAGAAAAACAACATAAAAATGAATGGCATAAATGGTAGATAAAGAATAAAACAGGCATAACAAAGACTTGGAGTTAAGTCATGGTATGAATGGAGAGAGAGGCTTATCAAAATTGAAATAAAAAAAAATCCAAATAAAATTAAAAAAAATATTGATGATAATTAGATCAAAAGCAAAAAAGATGATGAATACAGAAAGTATAGAGAATCTTCCTGAGAAAGAAGATAAACAAGAAGACAAAGCAGACAACTGAAAGCAATCACAGAGAACAGGAGAGACGTCCATATTAGCCCAGTTAATGGAAATGATAAAAGAAAATAACAAAGAACAGAGAGAAGAAAATAACAAGAAAAGAGATAAACAGAGAGAAAAAGATAACAAGAAAAGATAAAGAAAGAGAAAAAAACAACAAGAAAAGAGAGGAAGAGAAAAAAGGACATAGTGAACACAGAGAAAAAGACAACAAGAAAAGAGACAATCAGAGAGAAGAAGACAACAAGAAAAAAGAAGAACAGAGAGAAGAAGGCAAAAGAGAATTGAAAGAACAAATCAGAGAAATAACTGAAAGCCAAAATGAAAAGTTCAACCAGTTAATAAAAGAAATGATTAACAAAATATTAAAAATTAAGGAGGAAGTGATGGAGAAAGTAAAAGGCTCATTAATAGAGCAAGAAGTTAAAATGACCCAGATATGTGAGGCCATGGATACAAAAATAATAAGAATTCAAGAATCCATGCAGGAGAAGGTGGATATATTGACCACCCAGATGAAAGAGATAGAAATAAAAAATAGCAATACATTGCCTAAACAAGGAAAGGCAGAAACAGTCCCAAAAGAAAGTCAAAAAGAGAATTACCAAGTTAATCATGAAGTCCCTATAACCAACCAGATGTCTGGAATTGTAAACCAGTTTTTAAAAATCAGAACTTTTTCAGGGAGCTGTAATGAAGCACCTATAGAATATGTAAAAAGTTTGGAGAGATACTTTAGTATTAATGTATTGACAGAAAAGGCAAAGCTGGCAATAGCATATAGTCATCTCCAAGGTGCATCGCAAGCATGGTGGGATTCACTGCTCACCCAAACTACAAATTTTGATGATTTTAAGGGAGCACTAATGAACTGTTACTGGAATGACGATTATCAGGAGGGGATTAAATATAAGGTGTCCCAGGAGAAATGTTCTCCTGGAGAGCTTTATACACTCTTCTTTAGAAGACAGGTGGCCAGGTTAAGAGCCTTGACATCTGACCCCCTATCTGAACCCCAGATTATTAGATTGATATGGCACAGCTTCCCAAGTTACATAGAAAGAATGCTAATTGGGACTGACCTTCGATCTATTGAGCAGGTTGCTGAACTAATAACAGCCTATGATAGCTGTGGTGCATCAGCAACCAAGAAAGGATGAGCAAAGCAACCACAAAACAAACCTCCCTGTAGAAGAGATGATGGGCCTAGAACAGGAGCCATCATATACAAAAGGAAAATGCCTCCTCGACAATATAGCAACTATGACCCACCACCATGGTATCAGCACCAAAGAAATGGGATACCACCATGGAAAAGACAAAGAAGATATTCAACAGGCAACATGGATAGCCCATACCAAATCCAGGTTATAAGAAGATCAAATTGTGATCATAACATGCAGGAAAGTGTGGCTAGAGACATGAGCCACCATGATGATGTATGGCCTGAAAAATGCCCAAAAATAGAACAAAACAGAAGTGTATCACCTCAAAACAAAGAAAAATGTGATAGGACAACTGATAATGATTATCAGTCTCCCAAAACAGGTTGTAGTTACAATACAGAACAAAGTAAAAATAGCTGATGGAAGAAGTTTGTGAGGTGGATGTAGTGATGCATGAATTTGTGTTCTTCATGTTCGGATGGGTGGATGATTGAGCAGAGCTGCTTGGATGGATTGTGTTTGTGATGCTCCAAAGTATATGCTTGGCACTATCCAGACCTGGATGTTGAGCTCCAAGAGTAGTCCAGCAGTGTGTATATATAGGCCTCATGTATAGGCCTTGGTCTCATGAATAGACCAAATGAATAAGCCCTTAAGACTCACAGAAGTTGAGCAGGGTTGGCTGAGTGCCAAATTGTTTTTTTCTGGCTCCTACTCTTTGTTGGATGATCCTTCTAGGTACAAGAGAGGTAGTGCTTAAAAATGAGATATTTTCTCATGACATCATGGGGCAGTGTGTACTAGTAGTTTGTGCTTGGCCATCTACTTATTCTGGCATTGGAGGCTACAGTTCATGTATTCACTTTTCCAGCTCATCTTACCTATTTCATCAGCACATCTAAAACCAGATGACATACAGTAATGAGAGATGAAGTGTATAATATGTGGGAAAAAAATCATACTTCCAGGTGATTTCATCACAAAATTTGGTCAGCAGTAATGAAACAAAAACACTGTTTCATGTGAGTATTTATTCTAAGAGCTAGTTACCCTCCCACCTTAAAAAACAGTAGATGTATAAAAAAGTTTAGTTTATGACTCATTATTTTCTATAATTGAGAAAAGAAAATAATAAAGATAAATCATTATTGATTTTATAGTTTTAAATTACAATAGAATTTAAATGTATCACTCGTATTTAATAAAAGCTCGCATTTATTAAAAAAATTATATTTTTAATTTTTGGAATGATGTTTTCGATTAAAGTGTGATAACAGCTTGAGGCAGTCTTAATAAATTGAAAAACATGGCTTAATCTTCATGCTTTCTTATCTATCCTGCTAAAAAAGTAGATTATCCAATCATTATGAAGAGAAAGGCAATCGGACTTAAATGAGAGCTGTGGGATGACTAGGATACATGGGCTGAACTGTTTAATCAGTCCAAGAATCAGATATATATAGTCAAGTTGCAAGTTCAGAGCAGATTTTTAAAAAGTTTTTTTAAAGAGATTTTTAGGAGATCAAATAGTTATTTTTTTTAAAGAGATATTTTTCAAGTAGCTGTTAAAGAAGAATTTTGAAAAAAAAAGGATTTCATTTTAAAGATATTAATAAACCCTCTTTTATGAAAACTTATTAGACTAAATAATATAATTTCAATTTTAAAAGATATTAAGAGCAGTTAAAGAACCTCTATTAATGATGGAAAATGAAAACCTTATTAAGGAAAACATAATGATGGAAGGGTAAACGGTAACAACTTTTCTCTTCATTCTAAGCCATGATTTTCTAAGATTTGCCTGGGTAGATAGACATAACAGAAAGCCAATAATGCCATCCAGCTGAAATGCGATGTTTTTTTTGAAGGCAGTCACATCATGGATATGAAGAAACAAACTGGATAAATGAAGGTTATGATTTTATAAAAATATTCAATACTATGTGCGTTTATAAAAGACAAGACAAAACATCTTTCTTAAGCTAAAATTATAGGTGTTTTAAAAGACAAGACAAAATGTCTTTCTTAAGCTAAAATTATATGTGTTTTTAAAAGATAAACAAAATGTCTTTATTATAAATAAAATAAAAATTATGAATAAATGTAGCTGCCTGAAAATACTTTCATTATTGGAAAATTATAAATGAAATTAAAATTATGAATAAATGTAGCTGCATGAAAATATGTTTGTTACTGGAAAAGTATAAATGAAACTAAAATGATGAATATCAATTATTATTGATAAAGTCTAAATGAAAATGCTGATCAACTTATATCTGCAAACATACATCTGTGCCAGTCCAAACAGCAATATTTATGCTACATATTAGAGTAACCAAAGAAAATTACAAATGCTCACCTGCCTATTAATTATATAAGAATATTATACATAACTATAATTAATTAAATTATAATAACATATTTATAATTTAGATAAAATTACAAAATATCAAAATGAAAATATACATACAAAACAAAAGAATTTAGTAAATTTATACTGTATTATGAACAAATTCAAACATTTAAATATGAATTAGTATGTGAATAAAAGTTAATAGAATTAGTATGTGAATAAAAGTTAATAGATTTTATTTATTATTTGAACACTCTGAAAAAAGTAATATAAACACATAATTAAAACATGTTATATATACGAATTGAGAAATAAGAATACCAAACCAATGAACCTAGGATGTACATATAGTATGGATTCAAACCTGGATATTGGATAACCAGAATATAAATATATGTATTATGCTTTAACTAACTTAAAGTTAACTGGAACTCTTAAATTAGACATAAAATGTAAATGTAAATGGTTAAAGAACTTGCTTTCTTTAATTCATATTGCCTTTTAATTTGATACATGCCAAGACTGTAAATAAACTATTTGTGAATTAAGTGAAACTCTGAATTAAATACAATACTAGCAGTTATTTTCATTATTATATCTGTAAAGGATATCTTCATATAAGAATAATTAAACCACATTACATGTGACTACTACCTAAAATAATACAAATCACAATTCAGTGGAACTTTGAATTAAGTGCTATTAGTTGTCTTCATTATTATCTCTGTTGTCTTAATATGTCACACTCCTCTCTGTGAACTAACTAAATGATTAAAGATGTAAACTGTTAAAGAACTATTAAAAGAAGGACTTTATTATACTCTCAACAAATTACATTCATTAAATGCTATTATTGGAAGTATATCAAAGAAACACAATGGACCAGAAATGAATAAAACAATGAATCTTCACATGGATATGAAGGAACTTTCTTAGAAGAACTTGCAAATTAATTGTTAAATAAAATTATTGTTACTTAAATTTAACTTTAATTGTCCAGTTGTTCAATTCTATTTTTTTGTTATTGCATCACTCATCATTCTGTGCACTTGTTCATGAGAATCTCATGTCTTCTGAGCTACATCTGGCATAACTAGACCTAGGTAAGTCAGGTTGTAGTGAGGTGGAACTCTAGTGGTGCTGTTTGGAAAACCAAACATAGAAATGTCTAGATGCTTCCAGCCTCTATGGTTCTACATCCTCTGATGAGCAGAAAATATTTTTGTAGGGGGGGTTAACATCTGCATTGGGAATTCCAATTGATAGTTCCTTCCTGCAACATGCTCATCAGGAAATTGTTACAACTGAAGTAATAAAAGGGTTGTATGGTTCCGGTTACAATATATATATATACAAAGCAATATAAGATAGGAACTTCATATATATATATATATATATATATATATATATATATATGAAGTTCCTATCTTATATTGAGGTTTAAGAGTTTTTTCTACAGTCAAATACTACATCATTTGGCTCTTATACAAATGTTTAATGCACATGTTAAAAAGGCATTTTCTTTTTTAATTAGAGGATTACTGTGCAATGAATAAATAATCAAAATGTTACAAAAGTAATAATTGATAATTTTGAATAATTTCATTAATTTAATATTTTTTGTGGAACATGTTTTTGTAAACCATTTAATTTTTTTTAAAACTATGAAGAGAGATATTTAGAAAATATAACTTTTATTACATTAAAAATTTTCTTTTGAAACGTGTTTGACATTTCATTTATTTATTTTCTTCTCCAAAATTATGTACAAAAGATTAAGCAAATTTAAAAAAATCTTTTTTCATCTTTTATTATTTAAATAAATAATTTAATGAAAGCAAATGTTACTTAATTTAATGAATAAAAGGCATTTAGGTAATTATATTTTTTATAAAACTATTTTTGGTAAAAGTTTATAAAATTAAAATTTCATATTATCATGTCATTTTAAAAATTTTATTTATTCTTAATCAGTGTATTCAATAACTGCTTAAAATATTCTAGCCTTAAAGTTTTTATTTCTTCATCTGTTTTTTAAAGTAATTGGTGGTGATGTGTGTCATGATTTTAATACAGCTTAAAGTTTGAGAGATTGATCTAAATTATCACAGTTAAGTCATTTTATAATTAATTAGAATAAGTTGTTATATGTATTTATCTCTTTCTCACAGTAACATTTCATGAAGTTCTTGCCTTTTTAAGCTAGTCCAGATCATAATGGTTAGTTCTACAAATGTAGGGTTTGTGTTAGTGTTTGAATATGCAGATGATAATCTTGGATGACACAAAGTCATAACCTTTAATGTCAGTGCACTATATTATATGTTTTTATTAAAAACTATATTTATAATTAGTCTGGTTTTACATCTCAGCATTATTTTATTTATTATGACCAGTGAATTAGCACTTTAGCATATGCATTCCATGTTTCATGTTATTTCTGCACTGTTTGGTTGTGGCTAAATAATTAGCCTATCTATAGTGGACCCTTTTTAAATCTATCACAAGACTGGATGTTGATTGGTGACTATTTTTTGCTGATTAATGATTTGTTTTGATTTAATTGGTTTAATATTATTGATACTTATTATACTTTATGTTTTTGTTTATGCTGACTCTTTATTTATATTCAAAGTATATCTTTTAGCTAGATATTTATATTTAATGTAATCTTTGATTATTGTGACCATGTGGTGAATATGTGTTCCCATCTTCCCAAGTTGATCCCTTCTTTCCTAAATCATTCCATACCATTAATAGATATACTGTAACCCTCCCCCAACACTATTCCTTTTTTTTCTATTAACAAATACCCAGGTGCCAATTCTATTGATAATTGAATAAACTACTCATCTGATCCTGCTTCAAATTACTATTGAGACTCTTACAATGCTGTCCTACTATAGCTTAGCTTGGTAAAAGCTATAAGGTGTAAAATGCATACTAAACATAGGAAGGAACATTATGAATTAATAGGAGTAAAATATCTATTGCGTTTTACAATAAATAAGTAGTTGAATTTGGTAATGTTCCACCATTTAAATTAACAAGTTATAATTTAATTGCATCTCCTCCCATCATCTAAATGCAATACACAATGTTTACTAATGATAGGTTTAAATTAATAGAATAAAGATATAGTAATAATTAACTCTACTCTATGGTAAGTTAAAATTAAATAAAAACAAAATATAACACTACTGAACTTTTATGGTACAATAATTTAAAATAAATAACTATATTGATATCTAATTTAAAATGATAAAGAAATATCTCAGAGAATTTATTATATGGCTTATTTTTAAATTTATACTCTACAATAACTACTAATTACTATCATAAAAGTACTGACATAAATTAAGTATTATTTTAACAAAATAGTAGTAGTTAAACAATGGAAGAAATAGCATACATTTTGATTTCATATCATTATGTAAATAATAACTGAGTGGTAAAATTTTTCCAAAGAATCATCAAATAGTCAAGCATTTCACATAGTGTTTGGATTGAGGAAACAATATTATCAGATCTGAACATATTCATCATTAAATTTATAGAATAGTGCAACTATATCATATGGAATATGTGTGTATATATGAGTGAAAACATGAAACATGAATGCATGCCAAAGAATAACTCTGAAGAATGTTTTTAAATAAATAAAACATTTATTACCTGATATGGCTAAATAAACATTTTGTATTTCTACTTTACACATGTACATGTTTTGGATAATTTCAATATTAATGACTGAAAAGACGAACATTAGAGTAATTAACATTAAAATAAACTTCCTTGTATTTTATTCCAAACATATACAAGCTATCAGTCAATTTTAATATGCTAATGAAAAAAGAACATTCATTAACACTAACACTGAAATAATTAAATATAAAATTAAAATTCTTTGTATGTTTATTTCAAACCTATACAAATTATCAGTCAATTCTGATATGTTTATGAAAAGAAACATTTATTAATACTGATACTGAAATAATTAAATATGAAATAAAATTTCTTGTACTCTTGCTTAAAATATACACATGCTATTAGTCAACCAAATCAACACTGGGGTAGTTAAACATTAAAATAATGCAATATTGATTTAAACATATGAGTTAAAGGTCATGCTATCCTTCATAAATCAATTAAATAATTCTATTAAATAGCTACACTTTCTTTCATTTTGCTTGCTCATTCAAAATGAGGATGAGTCATTCTGAAAATTTGATGATATAAAACAAAATAAGTGGTATGACATGATTTGAAACAATGATTCAGACTTAGAAAAATCAGTGATAGATTTTCACCATATCTTCAGGTTTAATCATATTTAGCACATGCATCTGTATTGTGCTACCTGATATAACATAACTAACACAGCTATATCCCATCAGTTTACTTATGAAATTAAGATAAAATATAATTCGGATGATAGCCATATACCAACAAAGATTTAGCACCAATTTTACTTTAGATGTTGTATAAAAAAATCAATCTTACTTTTATTTTTTATTAGCAAACAACATTATACTCAGCTATGAATAAATGAAAGGAAAACATTCCAAATGTAAACATGAGGGACAAGAAGGCTTTCTTAACTCTAATCATTTAAAAAACAAAATACAGTAACTCCCTAACCTTACTCAGAGCTTTAGATACTGATGTGGACTTTGTCTCATCACCAAAAAACAAGAGAAATACACTACTTTACTCCACATAATATAATCATCATAATATGGAATTGCTTAATCAGGAAAATATAATCCACTCATGACAAGTATTTCAATAAACAAAGGGAGAGTTTTCTCAATACAATATATATTTTAAACGATTTCTTTCTCCACAATCACTAAATACATTTTAATCTAAGCATAAAAAATAAATTCACTCTTAGATAAATTCTTAATCCTTCCACTTTTTTTGGCATATCACATCATCTGAAACTAATTCAAAAAGTAAGTCAATCAACTTTTGATCCAACAATTATATAAATGAATTAAACAAAAGACAGGTACACATGCATAATAACACACAAAATAATTTCAAATCATATTCAATATGTAAATACTATAATGACATTCATTAATAAATTAAGAAAAACAAATTTCTCATTCCTGATAAATTATAAATATTTTAAATCTGAAATCTAATAATTACTACTAAATAAACCTCATCCTTTCTAGCAAAACAAAGGTAAAACAACAGTTCTGTGTATTTAACATTAACTAATGAATGAAATAAAGTTTCGATTTGTGACAAACTACAAATTATTTAAATTCAAAGCAAAATAATTATGGACCACATAATTTCTGAAAACAAAAAGATAAAATAATTTTATGCCCCTTCTTAAAGTTAGCTGTTAGCTTGCTAATAGCAAACCAATATTTCAATCACTAATATCCACCTATAGAAATACAATAAAAATTATATCAAAATAATGAATAATTACCCAGTATAATATTTCATCATATTATATTTATCCAAGACGATCTTGAAGCAAAAGAAATAATAATAATAATAATAATAATAATAATAATAATAATAATAATAATAATAATAATAATAATAATAATAATAATAATAATAATAATAATAATAATAATAATAATAATAATAATAATAATAATAATAATAATAATAATAATAATAATAATAATAATAATAATAATAATAATAATAATAATAATATATAAGACAAGTAATTGGTCTACCTATCTATCATATACTAAAAAAAAAAATTAAATCTTCTTTAGATGGGAATATAAAGTTCATTTGCACAGTCCATAAATAACACACCTAGGACATGTACAAAATAATTATGGAATAGATCCTTATCTTTTGTCATGTTTTAAATTCTATTTTAATCTTATTTAAACTCATCAAATTTTTACCTTTTCTTATAAATCATTTTTTAGTTCTTATTTCGTTCATATTTCCTCTTTCATTTTTTGATCTTAAGCCAAATAGACGATTTCAATATTTTTTACATTTAAAATATTTCTTGTTTTTTTTTAAAATATCAACTTTGGAGGGTAAACGATAAGAATCGTTTCGATTATATTTCCCTTTCTTTCATTTTATTACATTAATAAATTATGACCTTATCTTTCCTCCTTGGTTAGATCCTTTTATTTATTCGTTCTTTTTTTTATTTTTGAAAAGAAAGTACGATATTTAATATTGTTTGATATTAAATATATACATGTGTGAAAGGTATATTTCATATTTTTCTGTTACATATATAACATGAGGATACACATGAGATTGATAAGTAGATTTTATAATAATAGAAATGCATGATTGCATATTACTTTATTAATCCCCTTTTAATCATGCATTCCATTCCATTTTATTATTTTCAAATAACATTGTATTTATAATGCCAGTTTAGGAACTGCAAAATTGAGGTCACAAATGTGGGGATCATCTTGAAAAATATAGGAATTGGTTAAGCACCTTTACTTGTTCAGTTATCTATTTTACATATTTGTTGTATTTATATTGTATGTTACTAGGGTAGGCATATAGAATGTTGAGACTTTGCTTTGTTTATACAGGGATTATGGCTCAGACCTTTCCCATTTATCCTTGCAACTTCCAGATCTTGTATGAGCTGGAAGCCATACCCGGAGTAGGATGCTTCACTCACCCAGTAACGGAGTTAATGGTAATAGGCCATGGTTGGGCTATTTGTGATTAAACTTCTATGGGGTCCCTAAGAAAATGTCATCCTGTCTATTTTCATTTTAGTATTTATTTTATTTTATTTCACAAAGCAAAGTACTGTACTCCATTCTATATATTAAGCCTCCACTAGTGCCACTATTCCTTTGTTATATTTAAATGATATTTTATTCAATTACCTGCTTCTTAACCACTTCCATGCCTCTAGCTCAATGAGCTTTTGTCTGCACCATTCTAAAAATCAATATAAGTTCTTGTGTTAGATTTTAAAATATAATTGATTTAAGCAACACTTATCATATTCACCATAGGCTTTGCATCTGTGAATTAACCTTTCTTTTATAATTGTATATTTGTTTATGTGCATTATTATAATTTCATCATGCCTTGACTCAAGGTATAGAATGATTGTATAAATTAACCAGCCATTAATGTAAATGACATTTGATTATATCTATTTAAATATGTTTCTTTTAATGATTTGATGGCCCAGTCTGGCTTATTCAGACAAAGCCATTTTATATGGCTAATTAATAAACTGTATTTAAATAATAATTAGCTTAAATGTATTTATTTATTTTCTGTGATCCACAACATTACCCTGGTTTTTTTTCATTTTATATATATTCTGTATGATCCATAGTGTTTAGTTAGCTAACTTAATTTTATGTTTAATATAGAGTCTCTTGCTTCTTGCTGACCACTGGCACCAACAAGAAACTATGCTATTAGTAACATCAGATTCATAATCGTGTAGATGGCACTGTGGAGAAGAGACTTTAGATTCAAACTTAGGATTTCTAAAAGGCAACCCTCCTAGAGTGTTGAGTTTCAGGTCTGTGTTTGAATTCTGCAGTGTATGAGTGGGATTCTGACCATTATATTATATTACTAGAGATGTGTGTGTCTCAAATATGTAGTTACTGAGGGGATTCAGTTCCAACTACTTGGTTCCATGGACCATATGACTTGCTGTGAATAAATTGGTGATATAGTTCAGTGATAAAAGCAGTTTATAAAAACAATCTGAACCCTCATGGGGTGGCCATTAAAATCAGAAGCCCATTCATATAAGAAACATACAGCAAGGCATAAATACACATAGGTGCTCCCTAAAGACACATTTGCCATGCTAAATATATTATTAATTAATAACTTAAGATACACAAAATTTTATAGTTTCATGTGAAACTATTCTGTGCCAGTTCATAATTAGCATCTTTAAAACATGCCAAAGGGATACTTAAAATAATCTAACTTACTAGTAAATCTGCACAGTTTATAATGTAACTAAAAAGAGAGGTAAAGCATATCTGGGACTTAAGCAATACATATAATATGCTTTATAACTCATTCTTGCATTTATTAACTAATTATTTTGATAAAAAATTAAGTCAGATGACCTAATTTTAATAAAGCTCCTATTTACAAATGTTATATATAGACGTAAGTTAAAAACAAACTCTTATGAAGCTTCAAAAATACCCTCAACCTCAGACTGTGGTTTCTGCCTCTAGCATCATCATTGAGGTGTTAGGGAATAAAAATACTAGAACTAGTCCAGCATTTTATCAATGCCTAACTATTGAGAAGAAAATCTGAAATGTTCAGACATTTAAATGTCCAAAAATCCAGCTATCTAACTCAAATAGCAGTATGGGACTGAACTAAGTTCAGATACACCATATATTAATAGCTCTAGCAATATAAAATCACCAAAGCATTAATAGCAAAAAACTAAAATTAAATTGATAAAAAATCAAGTCAGATGACCTAATTTTAATAAAGCTCCTATTTACAAATGTTATATATAGAGTAAGTTAAAAACAAACTCTTATGAAGCTTCAAAAATACCCTCAACCTCAGACCGCGGTTTCTGCCTCTAGCATCATCAGTGAGGTGCTAGGGAATGAAAATACTAGAACTAGTCCAGCATTTTATCAATGCCTAACTATTGAGAAGAAAATCTGAAACTTTCAGACATTTAAATGTCCAAAAATCCAGCTCTCTAACTCAAATAGCAGTATGGGACTGAACTAAGTTCAGATACACCATATATTAATAGCTCTAGCAATATAAAATCGCCAAAGCATTAATAGCAAAAAACTAAAATTAAATTGATAAAAAATCAAGTCAGATGACCTAATTTTAATAAAGCTCCTATTTACAAATGTTATATATAGAGTAAGTTAAAAACAAACTCTTATGAAGCTTCAAAAATACCCTCAACCTCAGACCATGGTTTCTGCTTCTAGCATCATCAGTGAGGTGCTAGGGAATAAAAATACTAGAACTAGTCCAGCATTTTATCAATGCCTAACTATTGAGAAGAAAATCTGAAACTTTCAGACATTTAAATGTCCAAAAATCCAGCTATCTAACTCAAATAGCAGTATGGGACTGAACAATAGTTAGGAATTGATAAAATGCTGGACTAGTTCTAGTATTTTTATTCCCTAGCACCTCACTGATGATGCTAGAGGCAGAAACCGTGGTCTGAGGTTGAGGGTATTTTTGAAGCTTCATAAGAGTTTGTTTTTAACTTACTCTATATATAACATTTGTAAATAGGAGCTTTATTAAAATTAGGTCATCTGACTTGATTTTTTATCAATTTAATTTTAGTTTTTTGATATTAATGCTTTGGCGATTTTATATTGCTAGAGCTATTAATATATGGTGTATCTGAACTTAGTTCAGTCCCATACTGCTATTTGAGTTAGATAGCTGGATTTTTGGACATTTAAATGTCTGAAAGTTTCAGATTTTCTTCTCAATAGTTAGGCATTGATAAAATGCTGGACTAGTTCTAGTATTTTTATTCCCTAGCACCTCACTGATGATGCTAGAGGCAGAAACTGCAGTCTGAGGTTGAGGGTATTTTTGAAGCTTCATAAGAGTTTGTTTTTAACTTACTCTATATATAACATTTGTAAATAGGAGCTTTATTAAAATTAGGTCATCTGACTTGATTTTTTATCAATTTAATTTTAGTTTTTTGCTATTAATGCTTTGGCGATTTTATATTGCTAGAGCTATTAATATATGGTGTATCTGAACTTAGTTCAGTCCCATACTGCTATTTGAGTTAGATAGCTGGATTTTTGGACATTTAAATGTCTGAAAGTTTCAGATTTTCTTCTCAATAGTTAGGCATTGATAAAATGCTGGAATAGTTCTAGTATTTTTATTCCCTAGCACCTCACTGATGATCCTAGAGGCAGAAACCACAGTCTGAGGTTGAGGGTATTTTTGAAGCTTCATAAGAGTTTGTTTTTAACTTACTCTATATATAACTAATTATTTTATTAACTTGAAAACTCAGTTCTAACAGCAACAATAATAATAAGCTAAACATAATATCTTAACCAATATATTTAGGTTTTCAGAGCAGAGTTTTATATTTGTGTGCTAAAGAGCAGAATTAATGAATTATGAAAGAGCCTCTAATCATCTTTCCCATAAACTTTATAGAATCAATCTCTGTTGTGAACTGGGTATAGCATAAGTTATCAAATAAACATATATAAAACAAATAAGGAATGCATAACTGCAGATTAGCAAGTGACACAATAATAACTGAATAAGTTATTATTTAACAAGCATTTAGAATTTCAGATTTTAATTTAATAAATAGGCAAGTTTACAGATACTATTTTATCAGAATTTTAAATCATATTTTACAGTTTAAATCAGTTTTAATTATTAAAACATTATAGTTTAGAAGTTTGTGCACATAATAGATTAGAGGCTAGCTTAACTTTGAGATAATTTATTAGTTATTTTAAAGAGCTCTGTGGGTAAAATTGTTACCACATCTTCTTTATTGAGGCTTCTCTGTAGCTGATGACCATCATTCTCAGTTGGGCTGATTCATTCCTGATGTCTTAGCAGTTTAACTGGTCTCTCCATACTTCCATTTCCATATACCATTCTCTCAAAAGGAGAGCTGGCAAATGATAGAGCTTTAGCCACCAAACTCCATTTTCCAGTCAGTCATAGATGACTGGCAGCAATTACTAAATCAAATATTATAAAAGTGAATGCCCCTACTGCAAATTTAAGGTTATTTTTACAAGAGAAATTGTTAACCTTGTAATGGTCAAGTTTTGTGCATTTGCATAACAGAATCTAGAATCCAGACAAAGAGACCAAAGCTGACCAGACCAGAATTGTCACATCTCGAATCCAACCAAACATCAACTTGTTTGCCATTACTCCATGACTCAAGACCCTATGAATGACTACACTTGAAGTTACACATAGTATACCCATCTTTCATGGCCAGCTTAGGGTAAGGAGGAACATGAGACTCAGGACTTAAAATTATATTAACTAATTTAATTGCTACCAGCACAAAATTAAAGATAACTTTCATAAATGGTAATTAATGCATATATAGTTATATCACATATATATATTTAACTAAGATTGAAATGGATTGAAATAGGAATGAGAAATAACATGAAACAAGAATAAATTTAATACATAATTTATTAAAGAAATAAAACATAACCTAATATGAGAAAAGCATTCAGGTTTATAACATGAGGATTAGCATATCTCCTCATTAAAAGAATCACTAAGCAGTGTATAATTAAGTTATGCCAATTCCTATTGAAAGTGGTGGCTACTAATATAAAATGATGTATGAGTATTAGGCAAAACATTTACTATCTTTTCTTTTAAATATTCCATTTTTACCAGTCAGAATTGTATGTTCATCTAACAAGAATTAGCATCTAAGCAAAAGTACCTAGAGTTCAATCATATGTGAGATACACAGGTCAGGAATACTCATGAACACTGCCCTATTGCCTATTTCCCAAATCTATAACATTATGAACAACACTTCTGACAATAGCAAATGACATTCTAACAATCCCCATCCCAGAAGGTCAGCAGAGACACAAGAGATCTAATGATTAACTAAAGGATGTTGCAATATAGTAACAGATGTGTATGCTTGAATTAATAAAATGTCCAAAGAATAAATTATTAACTATGGGTTTATTGAAAACAATATTAATAATGCAATTAAATTAATATATGAGCAAATGGATATAGAGACTTAAACATGTCATAAATCTGATTGCACATAAAGAAGACTCTATCTGGGTTTCACACAATATTTACGTGTGCATTCCATATTGACCTAAGCAACATAACTTAAGGATTGATGGATATGCAATTATCAAATACACATATTAATGAGAAAGTAATTGATCGAAATGATGCAGCTTAATATGCTAATTTAAAATATAATTTATGGGGCTTCCATTACTCATGCTATGATATTTTAAATAACAAAGAGTGTAATGGATTTCAATAAATATACATGGGCTTCTATCATGAACACTATGATAGTTTGAATAACAAATAACCTAATGAATTTTAATTATACATGGATTTCATCATAATTATATTAACGACAGGTTAATTATAAAATGTATTAAACATTTACGATTTACATATGGAATAAGAAAGAGCATAACTATCTCAACATTCAGTCACATGACCTGACCTATATAGGCCTTATTAAAGTTAATTCTCAATGTATTTAAAGCAGTTTAATGAGAGGGCAGATAGTGCTAATAAGCTACAACATGTGATAGGGTAAGCTAAATTTATATTATCATACAGGAACTTGGAGTGGCTTAGGAAATCATATCATTATGATTTACAGACAAATAAAATATATGAGGAAGTATAAATGATAGCATGTGGACCGAATGATAACATTTGGGAGGACAAGAAGCTTCATCAACTTGAGAACAAAAATAGATGAGCTCATCTGTGCTTGTGACAAATGGCATCCGAAGAAGTGGTCAGCAAGATACTATGGTTCTGTTTTTCCGAATGTTAACCCATAATAGAGCCTATGCAACCAAACACAACCGAAGGAGTTGGGGCCTCCACACTCTGCCAAGAAATGTGCTTTAAGGATTCTGGTAATGAGGGAAAGTATGACAAAGCAACATTTTGATTTATGAACATTATCATTGGGATGCACCGCGAAGGCTTTCAGGTATGTATTAACACTGATTTTTTTATGGCCTTAATGAGTAAGTAAGCCTTGCATAATGAAATGATAAAATATAAGCAATTCCAAAAAGGGCATACAATTTGCCTAAAACATTGTTTAGCATATCAATAATAAAAAAAATGAAAATTAAAATTCCCTTCGTTAAATGCATATTAATATCTTTGAAAATTTATTTACTTAAATTATCATTAGATGGCAGGCTAATTATATACTGAATCATCAACTAAAAGTAAGGATCTGAACTTCAATTTATTTAATATTAAATTTACTTAATATTAATCAATAGCGTGAAATAATAGTTAATAATATTTTTGAAATGATAATGGATAGCATAATATAAATTAATAACAGTTTAGGAATATTTTTCAACCGGGTGAATTTTTATAATTTAGTAAGAAAGCTTAAGTATATGATTTAAAATTCCATAATGGTGGAATAGTAAAATAAGATAAGGTTGATTCACCAGATTGAATTATTAGCATATTAAAATGGGTATGATTAACATAATATCAAATTAAAATTGCCGCATTTAAAAATAATAAGACAGTAAGAGTGAAAACCCAGCAATCGAGTTTAGAAAATCAAATAAAATTTATATATTAAAGCAAAAAGAAAGTCATTGTTTAAGCAGTTAATAATCGGTTTGGCATTACTGATAGAAAAATAAGCAATTACATTTTAAAGAAAATAAAGACTACAAAATGGAAATATTAAAAAGATATACTTTAGGGAAAATAACTTTATATAGTTAGAGGTTGAATTTTACAGTTTATGATTGAATAAAACATTTAGATGAAAGTTTTTAGAGTTTATATTGCAGCGTGGAATTACCTTTCTGTTAGACGATTTGATGGCTGGGTACACACGTGTTGATTTCATTTTGAAGAAATATAATTAATTTGATATAATTTTGCCAAAATAGTGGTTAATGACCTTTCCTAATGTAATTTATAGTTCATTTTGGCAGCATTTATGAGGTGATGTCTTACGAGTACCTTGGCATGGGTCCGACCTTGGAGAGATCAGGGAAGCAAATTTTCTTTCTACTCACAATCCATTTTAAAATTGTGAGTGATGTAGATTACCTTGACAACAATGTTTAGAAATAAGATGCAGAGTCCTTTAGCTACAAAATGCAGTGGTATTTATACTCATTTTGGCTGCCTCTGGTAATCCCCGGATGTCTGCTAACGGTCAACAGTGGTGCCTCTAATTTTAAAATATGAACGAGATAAAATTTGAGTGAGCTGGTCTTAGTCTATTTCAAGCTAAAAATAGACTTGCAGGATAAATTTTAAGTAACGTGGATTTCAAAATAAACTTATGTTAAAATAAAAAAATCTCTTCTGACTTTACAATAAAGCATCTCTTTTGTTTGCCAATTTTTACATTACTCTCTTAAACTTACTCTCACATGAAAATTACATGAATAAAAATATATATGTAATATAAACGCTTTTAATAAAATTATTATGTTTATCTGTTACACACACACACACACATGCGTGATTGTTTACCGTGATAGAAATTTATATAGTGTATTGTTTTTCGTATTACTAGACCACTATATGCCCCAAATGTATATTTGAGCGTGAGTTGATCAAGCTGTATCAAGGAAAAAAAAAGGAAGTTGTATTTCTATTCTTAACACAGCTATTTTTCCTGATCAACTCCAGCCTATTAATTGTTACGAATTTGTGCTATTGACAAAAATCAACTTTTAATTTTATTTACTATGGGCACCAGGACTCCTAAGAATCCGCTGAAATATGTCACCAGCACCTCTCGCAAGTTGTAAGACAAAGAAAAATAAAAAGATTCTTTTATAATATTTTTTTTTTCAAGGGACGGTAATTCTACTGTAATGAGAATTAATGATTTTTTTACGATTATTAGCCCTGGCGTATTGAAGCATATTGGCAAAGGTAACTTACGTTTAAATCTTATTTCACTAAAAACAAATTTAATAATAAAAAATAATAACTACTATTAATAACGCACAATAAAAAAAAAAGGTTGATAAAAGTATAATCTCTTTTATTCTAACAAACTAAAATATTTATCAGTTAAATAGCTATTTAATACTTTGGAGAGAACACATTTAATTCAGGTGGGAAATACCCGGAAAATATAAATATCGGTTAAAATAAACAAAAAAGTTCTTGGTTAAATAAGAGTCTCTCATATAGAAAAATTAAAGTCACTATCAGGATTCTTTATACGTATATTTTTACAAGTAGTTTTTTAACTAGTTAACTTTGTCACAATCAAAATAATTATTCTTACCGGTAAGTTTCATGAATTCATTAGTAGATAACTATGCATAGTTTTTTGGTAATAATGAGCTCGGCCGTTGGGCGCCATTGTAGCGTTTTCCGTTTTACTAGACCACTATACGCCCCAAATGTATATTTGAGCGTGAGTTGATCAAGCTGTATCAAGGAAAAAAAAAGAAAGTTGTATTTCTATTCTTAACACAGCTATTTTTCCTGATCAACTCTAGCCTATTAATTGTTACGAATTTGTGCTATTGACAAAAATCAACTTTTAATTTTATTTACTATGGGCACCAGGACTCCTAAGAATCCGCTGAAATATGTCGCCAGCACCTCTCGCAAGTTGTAAGACAAAGAAAAATAAAAAGATTCTTTTATAATATTTTTTTTTTCAAGGGACGGTAATTCTACCGTAATGAGAATTAATGATTTTTTTACGATTATTAGCCCTAGTGTATTGAAGCATATTGGCAAAGGTAACTTACGTTCAAATCTTATTTCACTAAAAACAAATTTAATAATAAAAAATAATAACTACTATTAATAACACACAATAAAAAAAAGGTTGATAAAAGTATAATCTCTTTTATTCTAACAAACTAAAATATTTATCAGTTAAATAGCTATTTAATACTTTGGAGAGAACACATTTAATTCAGGTGGGAAATACCCGGAAAATATAAATATCGGTTAAAATAAACAAAAAAAAGTTCTTGGTTAAATAAGAGTCTCTCATATAGAAAAATTAAAGTCACTATCAGGATTCTTTATACGTATATTTTTACGAGTAGTTTTTTAACTAGTTAACTTTGTCACAATCAGGATAATTATTCTTACCGGTAAGTTTCATGAATTCATTAGTAGATAACTATGCATAGTTTTTTGGTAATAATGAGCTCGGCCTTTTGGTTCTTGCTTGTTCTTGTGGTCCATTTCCCCAGTCGGTCACGAAGGCTTTTCCTGGTGTACATCATTAGGTCCGATGTTTTCAGGAGCTCCGGTTCACTGCGACATGCCGAATTCCTTCAGCGACGAGCGATCTTGGATATATTAAATGTTATCCAAGACCAACTAGAGAAACAAAACGAACAAGACCTTCCTTCAACCGGATCCCTCCTTTTTATATCCAGTTTTCAGGACTTCTGCGCATGCTCGTACCATGCCTTTTTAATCTTATCCAGTCTTTAAAAAATTTTATGTACTAAAGACTTTATTTTCTTCAAGTTTTTGGCCATCTTTAATTAATTTGAGTATTTCTACTTTCAGCTTATCTTTTTTTCTTACTTTTGGAATTCTTTTGTTCTCTCCAATTACTGTTATTACTAATCACATAAAAAAAATACCGAAAGAATAATTTAACTTTCATTGTACGTTTTTAACAAAAATTATACTAATCAAAAAAAAATCTAAATTTACTTTTTTTAGCTTTTACCAAAATGCCAATATATTTGTAACGTATATAAATAAACGTCACAATACCACCAGTGCCGGGAGATGAGAATAAAATAGTGGTTTACACTAATTTTATTCTTAAGTTTTTTTTTTTAATTCATATTCGTATTTTTTTTTTTTGTGTAGTAGCGTGCTGATATATTGTGTAGACTCATTCACAAGCGACGTTCGGCTTTAATGCCCACTTTTAGGTCTAACACGGCGGGAATGGAAAATATTTCAACATTCATCTGTGTCCTATCCGCTTTAGTGTAATATTAACGATAAGAAGCCCAAGTTATAAGCACAAACGAGCGTTGCTCATCGTTCTGAGTCTTATAGGCTCGTGGCAACTTGGTCCAACTTGATCTGCCTTCCCCTTTATTGGGATCTCTGCTAGAAATAGTCTGACGAGCATTTAAAGACGGTCTTATGTTCATATACTGTGGATAAGGACTCGGGGCTATGTTATTCCCCTCTTCAGTAACCGCCTACCCGGTCAAATACTTGTGACTTACGTCTACATCAGCCACGATCGTGTTTTTTAGACATATATAAAAAAATATACATATATATTTTTTCTTTCTGGAAGTCATATTAAAAAAATATCTTCTTTCATATTTTAATAATCAGGGTTTAATTAGTTAGTTGTTTTTTTTATAATTTTTTTCTTTTTTTCAAAAAAATCATAATTTATTTTCCGGCTGTGAGTTTCTTTGAGTCATCATTGTAATGTTCTTTATCATTACAACTCATCTCAGGTTGTAGTTGTTAAATCGAAGCCCGAGTTGGGTCGCCATTGTAGCGTTTTCCGTTTTACTAGAACACTATACGCCCCAAATGTATATTTGAGCGTGAGTTGATCAAGCTGTATCAAGGAAAAAAAAAGAAAGTTGTATTTCTATTCTTAACACAGCTATTTTTCCTGATCAACTCTAGCCTATTAATTGTTACGAATTTGTGCTATTGACAAAAATCAACTTTTAATTTTATTTACTATGGGCGCCAGGACTCCTAAGAATCCACTGAAATATGTTGCCAGCACCTCTCGCAAGTTGTAAGACAAAGAAAAAAAATTATAAAAAGAAAAACTAATTAATTAAACCCTGATTATTAAAATATGAAAGAAGATATTTTTTTAATATGACTTCCAGAAAAAAAAATATATATATGTATATTTTTTTATATATGTCTAAAAACACGATTGTGGCTGATGTAGACGTAAGTCACAAGTATTTGACCGGGTAGGCGGTTACTGAAGAGGGGAATAACATAGCCCCGAGTCCTTATCCGCAGTATATCAACATAAGACCGTCTTTAAATGCTCATCGGACTATTTCTAGCAGAGATCCCAATAAAGGGGAAGGCGGATCAAGTTGGACCAAGTTGCCACGAGCCTGTAAGACTCAGAACGATGAGCAATGCTCGTTTGTGCTTATAACTTGGGCTTCTTATCGTTAATATTACACTAAAGCGGATAGGACACAGATGAATGTTGAAATATTTTCCATTCCCGCTGTGTTAGACCTAAAAGTGGGCGTTAAAGCCGAACGTCGCTTGTGAATTAGTCTACACAATATATCAGCACGCTACTACATAAAAAAAAAAAATACGAATATGAATTTAAAAAAACTTAAGAATAAAATTAGTGTAAACCCCTATTTTATTCTCATCTCCTGGCACTGGTGGTATTGTAACGTTTATTTATATACGTTACAAATATATTGGCATTTGGTAAAAGCTAAAAAAGTAAATTTAGATTTTTTTTTGATTAGTATAATTTTTGTTAAAACGTGCAATGAAGGTTAAAATTGTCATTCTTATTTTTTTTTATCTAATTGGAAAGAATAAATGACATACAGATTACTAATCCAGATAAATTAAAAGAATTCCAAAAGTATAAGCTAAAAGAAAAATATTTTAGCTAATTAAAGATGGAAGAATAATGCTAAAAAAAAGAGAACTTTGTAACTTAAATTTAAGAGAGAGTGTATAAGATTATTATCTTATACGCTGATAAAAAGACAAAAGAGTGCGCTGAAGTTCCAAAAATGGAGCGCGATATAAAAAGGAGATGACAACTTCAATCTGGGTCTTCTCTTTTACTTCTAGTTAGTCTCTGAAAGTTGGAGGTTTCCACGAGCATAACCTGTGGCAAGAAATATACTTCTACACAGGTATGCCCCTTGCTGTACCAAGCTGTCACGCAAGCATGGAAACGGGACTTGTGAAGACCGCTTTTTGCAATAAAAGGGTCACTACAACCATGCCTTTTCTCCAGCTATAGAATGGAACAATAATGGAAGATGCCGGCAGGAGAGACCAATGGAAATTCTCATGATCTGGGATCCCATAAACCTACATGAACTTACCGGTAAGTTAAGAATAAATTTTCCTGATAGTGACTTAAAAGTTTGCAAACAATTATTTATCTAGGCTTAGACTGCCATCCTGATATAGACTTTTCTTTTCGTATTCAAGAGACTTTCTAATAAAGAAATTTATACAAGATCTTGGGACATTATTAAATCGCTTTAATTGCATAATCTCACTGTTTTTGTTAATCGATTCAGTATCTGGATTAGTGTGTGTGTACTTTCCTGTGTAGTTAATATGAAATTTGACTTATAAATATTTTAGTTTGATAGAATAAAAGATTTTACTTTTATCAACCTTTTCATTGTGCGTTATTAATAATGGTTATTATTTTTTATTATTAAATTTATTTTTAGTGTAATAAGATTTAAACGTTAAGTTACCTTTGCCAATATGTTTCAATACGCCCAGGACTAATAATCGTAAAAATCATTAATTCTCATTACGGTAGAATTACCGCCCCTTAAAAAAAAAATATAATAAAAATCTTTTTATTTTTTTTTGTTTTATAACTTGCGAGAGGTGCTGGCGACATATTTCAGCGGATTCTTAGGAATCCTGGCGCCCATATGAAATAAAATTAAAAGTTGATTTTGTCAATAGCACAATTCTTAACAACTAATAGGCTGAAGTTGGTCAGGAAAAATAGCTGTGTTTTTAGAATAGAAATACAACTTTTGTTTTTCTTTTTGAGACAGCTTGATCAACTCATGCTCAAATATAAATTTGAGGCGTATAGTGGTCTAGTAAAATGGAAATGATACAATAAAAAGGAGGGATCCGGTTGAAGGAAGGTCTTGTTCGTTTTGTTTCTCTAGTTGGTCTTGGATAACATTTAATATATCCAAGATCGCTCGTCGCTGAAGGAATTCGGCATGTCGCAGTGAACCGGAGCTCCTGAAAACATCGGACCTAATGATGTACACCAGGAAAAGCCTTCGTGACCCACTGGGGAAATGGACCACAAGAACAAGCAAGAACCAAAAGGCCGAGCTCATTATTACCAAAAAACTATGCATAGTTATCTACTAATGAATTCATGAAACTTACCGGTAAGAATAATTATCCTGATTGTGACAAAGTTAACTAGTTAAAAAACTACTCGTAAAAATATACGTATAAAGAATCCTGATAGTGACTTTAATTTTTCTATATGAGAGACTCTTATTTAACCAAGAACTTTTTTGTTTATTTTAACCGATATTTATATTTTCCGGGTATTTCCCACCTGAATTAAATGTGTTCTCTCCAAAGTATTAAATAGCTATTTAACTGATAAATATTTTAGTTTGTTAGAATAAAAGAGATTATACTTTTATCAACCTTTTTTTTTTATTGTGCGTTATTAATAGTAGTTATTATTTTTTATTATTAAATTTGTTTTTAGTGAAATAAGATTTAAACGTAAGTTACCTTTGCCAATATGCTTCAATACGCCAGGGCTAATAATCGTAAAAAAATCATTAATTCTCATTACGGTAGAATTACCGTCCCTTGAAAAAAAAATATTATAAAAGAATCTTTTTATTTTTCTTTGTCTTACAACTTGCGAGAGGTGCTGGCGACATATTTCAGCGGATTCTTAGGAGTCCTGGCGCCCATAGTAAATAAAATTAAAAGTTGATTTTTGTCAATAGCACAAATTCGTAACAATTAATAGGCTGGAGTTGATCAGGAAAAATAGCTGTGTTAAGAATAGAAATACAACTTCCTTTTTTTTTCCTTGATACAGCTTGATCAACTCACGCTCAAATATACATTTGGGGCGTATAGTGGTCTAGTAAAACGGAAAACGATACAATTGACAAAAATCAACTTTTAATTTTATTTACTATGGGTGCCAGGACTCCTAAGAATCCGCTGAAATATGTCACCAGCACCTCTCGCAAGTTGTAAGACAAAGAAAAATAAAAAGATTCTTTTATAATATTTTTTTTTCAAGGGACGGTAATTCTACCGTAATGAGAATTAATGATTTTTTTACGATTATTAGCCCTGGCGTATTGAAGCATATTGGCAAAGGTAACTTACGTTTAAATCTTATTTCACTAAAAACAAATTTAATAATAAAAAATAATAACTACTATTAATAACGCACAATAAAAAAAAAAGGTTGATAAAAGTATAATCTCTTTTATTCTAACAAACTAAAATATTTATCAGTTAAATAGCTATTTAATACTTTAGAGAGAACACATTTAATTCAGGTGGGAAATACCCGGAAAATATAAATATCGGTTAAAATAAACAAAAAAGTTCTTGGTTAAATAAGAGTCTCTCATATAGAAAAATTAAAGTCACTATCAGGATTCTTTATACGTATATTTTTACGAGTAGTTTTTTAACTAGTTAACTTTGTCACAATCAGGATAATTATTCTTACCGGTAAGTTTCATGAATTCATTAGTAGATAACTATGCATAGTTTTTTGGTAATAATGAGCTCGGCCTTTTGGTTCTTGCTTGTTCTTGTGGTCCATTTCCGAGTCGGTCACGAAGGCTTTTCCTGGTGTACATCATTAGGTCCGATGTTTTCAGGAGCTCCGGTTCACTGCGACATGCCGAATTCCTTCAGCGACGAGCGATCTTGGATATATTAAATGTTATCCAAGACCAACTAGAGAAACAAAACGAACAAGACGTTCCTTCAACCGGATCCCTCCTTTTTATATCCAGTTTTCAGGACTTCTGCGCATGCTCGTACCATGCCTTTTTAATCTTATCCAGTCTTTAAAAATTTTATGTACTAAAGTCTTTATTTTCTTCAAGTTTTCGGCCATCTTTAATTAATTTGAGTATTTCTACTTTCAGCTTATCTTTTTTCTTACTTTTGGAATTCTTTTGTTCTCTCCAATTACTGTTATTACTAATCACATAAAAAAAATACCGAAAGAATAATTTAACTTTCATTGTACGTTTTTAACAAAAATTATACTAATCAAAAAAAAATCTAAATTTACTTTTTTTAGCTTTTACCAAAATGCCAATATATTTGTAACGTATATAAATAAACGTCACAATACCACCAGTGCCGGGAGATGAGAATAAAATAGTGGTTTACACTAATTTTATTCTTAAGTTTTTTTTTCTTAATTCATATTCGTATTTTTTTTTTTTGTGTAGTAGCATGCTGATATATTGTGTAGACTCATTCACAAGCGACGTTCGGCTTTAATGCCCACTTTTAGGTCTAACACGGCGGGAATGGAAAATATTTCAACATTCATCTGTGTCCTATCCGCTTTAGTGTAATATTAACGATAAGAAGCCCAAGTTATAAGCACAAACGAGCGTTGCTCATCGTTCTGAGTCTTACAGGCTCGTGGCAACTTGGTCCAACTTGATCCGCCTTCCCCTTTATTGGGATCTCTGCTAGAAATAGTCTGACGAGCATTTAAAGACGGTCTTATGTTCATATACTGTGGATAAGGACTCAGGGCTATGTTAATCCCCTCTTCAGTAACCGCCTACCCGGTCAAATACTTGTGACTTACGTCTACATCAGCCACGATCGTGTTTTTTAGACATATATAAAAAAATATACATATATATTTTTTTTTTCTGGAAGTCATATTAAAAAAATATCTTCTTTCATATTTTAATAATCTGGGTTTAATTAGTTAGTTTTTTTTTCTTATAATTTTTTTCTTTTTTCAAAAAAATCATAATTTATTTTCCGGCTGCAGACATTAAATACTCAATTTTATGCCGTTTTTAGATTTTCTCAGGTCGTGGTCCTGGTGTACATCATTAGGTCCGATGTTTTAAGGAGCTCCGGTTCACTGCAACATGCCGAATTTCTTCAGCGACGAGCGATCTTGGATATATTAAATGTTAACCAAGACCAACTAGAGAAACAAAACGAACAAGACAATGGTGACCCAACTCGGGCTTCGATTTAAAAACCACGACCTGAGAAAATCTAAAAACGGCATAAAATTGAGTATTTAATGTCTGTAGCCGGAAAATAAATTATGATTTTTTTGAAAAAAGAAAAAAATTATAAGAAAAAAAACTAACTAATTAAACTCAGATTATTAAAATATGAAAGAAGATATTTTTTTAATATGACTTCCAGAAAAAAAAAATATATATGTATATTTTTTATATATGTCTAAAAAACACGATCGTGGCTGATGTAGACGTAAGTCACAAGTACTTGACCGGGTAGGCGGTTACTGAAGAGGGGAATAACATAGCCCCGAGTCCTTATCCACAGTATATGAACATAAGACCGTCTTTAAATGCTCGTCAGACTATTTCTAGCAGAGATCCCAATAAAGGGGAAGGCGGATCAAGTTGGACCAAGTTGCCACGAGCCTGTAAGACTCAGAACGATGAGCAACGCTCATTTGTGCTTATAACTTGGGCTTCTTATCATTAATATTACACTAAAGCGGATAGGACACAGATGAATGTTGAAATATTTTCCATTCCCGCCATGTTAGACCTAAAAGTGGGCATTAAAGCCGAACGTCGCTTGTGAATGAGTCTACACAATATATCAGCACGCTACTACACACAAAAAAAAAAATACGAATATGAATTAAGAAAAAAAAACTTAAGAATAAAATTAGTGTAAACCACTATTTTATTCTCATCTCCTGGCACTGGTGGTATTGTGACGTTTATTTATATACGTTACAAATATATTGGCATTTTGGTAAAAGCTAAAAAAAGTAAATTTAGATTTTTTTTTGATTAGTATAATTTTTGTTAAAAACGTACAATGAAAGTTAAATTATTCTTTCGGTATTTTTTTTATGTGATTAGTAATAACAGTAATTGGAGAGAACAAAAGAATTTCAAAAGTAAGAAAAAAAGATAAGCTGAAAGTAGAAATACTCAAATTAATTAAAGATGGCCGAAAACTTGAAGAAAATAAAGACTTTAGTACATAAAATTTTTTAAAGACTGGATAAGATTAAAAAGGCATGGTACGAGCATGCGCAGAAGTCCTGAAAACTGGATATAAAAAGGAGGGATCCGGTGGAAGGAAGGTCTTGTTCGTTTTATTTCTCTAGTTGGTCTTGGATAACATTTAATATATCCAAGATCGCTCGTCGCTGAAGGAATTCGGCATGTCGCAGTGAACCGGAGCTCCTGAAAACATCGGACCTAATGATGTACACCAGGAAAAGCCTTCGAGACCGACTGGGGAAATGGACCACAAGAACAAGCAAGAACCAAAAGGCCAAGCTCATTATTACCAAAAAACTATGCATAGTTATCTACTAATGAATTCATGAAACTTACCAGTAAGAATAATTATCCTGATTGTGACAAAGTTAACTAGTTAAAAAAAAACTACTCGTAAAAATATACGTATAAAGAATCCTGATAGTGACTTTAATTTTTCTATATGAGAGACTCTTATTTAACCAAGAACTTTTTTGTTTATTTTAACCGATATTTATATTTTCCGGGTATTTCCCACCTGAATTAAATGTGTTCTCTCCAAAGTATTAAATAGCTATTTAACTGATAAATATTTTAGTTGGTTAGAATAAAAGAGATTATACTTTTATCAACCTTTTTTTTATTGTGCGTTATTAACAGTAGTTATTATTTTTTATTATTAAATTTGTTTTTAGTGAAATAAGATTTAAACGTAAGTTACCTTTGCCAATATGCTTCAATACGCCAGGGCTAATAATCGTAAAAAAATCATTAATTCTCATTACGGTAGAATTACCGTCCCTTGAAAAAAAAAATATTATAAAAGAATCTTTTTATTTTTCTTTGTCTTACAACTTGCGAGAGGTGCTGGCGACATATTTCAGTGGATTCTTAGGAGTCCTGGCGCCCATAGTAAATAAAATTAAAAGTTGATTTTTGTCAATAGCACAAATTCGTAACAATTAATAGGCTGGAGTTGATCAGGAAAAATAGCTGTGTTAAGAATAGAAATACAACTTTCTTTTTTTTTCCTTGATACAGCTTGATCAACTCATGCTCAAATATACATTTGGGGCGTATAGTGGTCTAGTAATACGAAAAACGATACAATAGTTTATAACTAAATTAATATTAAATGAGAATAAAGCTTAACAAAAAACAAAAAAATAAACAATCATGTGCACCTGTATACCTGCACTCCCTAGTGATTTATTTTTACATGACTGAGTTCGCACCCATGTTTGAAGGTTTCAAACATCACTAGAATTGAAGCCAAATGTGTGCAACAGATTTGACTGCTTCACATTTAAGCATTTAAAGAAATATTTTAGACAAAATATTTATTGTGACATTATTAATTTAATAAAGTAGGAACATATAGCTCAGAGTAGGGACTGAACCCAAAAACCAAAGATATAAATTTCAGTTCAATACTGAATAATTAATTACATTATGGGACTTAGAACTGGCTATAACAAGATTACCAACACACTGCAGCACCAGAAAATTACAATAACAGAGTGCCCTGTGGATAGATTGGAGTCACAGGTTTTCATGAGCAACATCAGTACCTAGAACTGAGCATCCTGCTGCTAAAATGGTCAGAGTGGCTGACATGACTGCCAGAAATTATTACATCCAGTCTTACTAGTGTGCACCCTGAAAGAAGGTAATATGGGATGGTCTTTCCTGAGGCACCATCTTAAGGAGATGTAGCAAAACATTAAACTTTGAATGTGAATTTAATATATCTAATCCACCAAGCGAAAGTATGACATTTAATTATTACAAAATATGGGGCAGTAGCCCAGTCAGTATTACTATCATAAGCCAATTTTAACAATGCTATATAAAATTAAGTGACATTAGAGGGATAAAGAAAATATAATAAAACTCTGGTTTCTAGGTTTCAATCTATATAATTTATTACAAGGGAGGGGAAAGTTTATTGATCGAATGGCCAAATAATTGCTAAATATACTTTCATATTACTAAGACCAGTACATTGTGCTATTTAGAAATATCAATAACATAAAAATTTAATAGCAGGCGACAATACATTTAAAATTAAATAAAAATTATAGGAATTTGAACCAGCGAACATCAATAATGTTATTAAGAAAATAGTTATGGGGAAAATATTTGCAATAATATCTCCAAATATTTATTTTGTTTAAATACTTGCTGCTTCAAAGCATTGGCATATAAATAACAAAATAATAATGAAGAAATATTAAAGGTACAAACACAGTGATAGATGAAAGAATTTAGAGTAGTTTACATTTAAGTTTACTTAAGATATTCAAGAGGTAAGCAAGTTATATAAATAATACATTATTTCATTTAATGGTAATTTATAATAAAACATTTACGGAATTTAAAAATTAAATTATTTTAGTTTAGTAGCTAAACTTTGGAGTAAAAAATTTGAATTTAGAAACAGTTCATTAACACAGAGCTCTGCAGTTAGAGATTTGGCATACCGATTAATTGCTGGCTGGAAATCAGGTGTGGGCTTTCAGTATCATCATCTTTTTGAGTGGCTGTTACAGGATGGTTTCTTGTGGGCTCTGCTAGTTTAAGCATAGGCTAGCAGTGGCACATCATTCTTCCATGGATTCTAGAAGTAGCAGCCACCTTTCTCCAGTCAGATCTTTCAAAGATCGATCTGACATAGATTCAGCAATGGCGACACTCTTTCAAAATTAATGACTCCATTCTTCAAGCTTCAAATAAACCATATTTTTCTTACAAAGCACTTAACTGGAAAAATAATATTTCGCCTGGAAACCCATTAGCTTTTAAAATATTACTTTATATTATAAGATTTACCAAATTGACCAAAATGCTTTTGTTTAGGTTTCCATGCACTTTAGATCCTCTTCCAGGTGTGAAATAATGCTACTTCAGTGATTTTAAAGAATACAATTTAGTAGACAAATTTGGATAAAGCAATTATCAAACTTTGATTAACAGGTGTGGTGGACTTAATGCAAATTTGTTTACATCTAACTTTTATTTTTAACTAATTAAAATTAAAAGCTTTTTGCTCTTTCACAAAATTAAATTATAACACTCTATATATATTTTTATATAAGGTGATTCATATATCCTCATACAATAATTTATATTTACTAAATTTAATAAATTGACATTTCTAAAATATAAAATTATAACATTAAATTCTACATTTTATAAATAAATGATCTAACACTATATTCGCTGTAACAACTATTAGCCTATGTATGTACAGCGTTTATTCATATGTGCATATATAATGCTGTGCACCCAGCCATGATAGTATGGTTTAGATGTTTATTTTAATAAAATGAATATTTTAATAGGGTTTGAACCCAGCACAGATAGGTTTGGTAGTTAAACTGAAAAGTGCAATGAGAAGGGTCTGAACTTGACCATTGCAACCTTTGGTCATTTTTTTGGCTAAAACAATAATGGTTAACCAGGTCATTCTTGTTTTTACTTTCATTTTTAAAAGACATTAAAAAAGTTTGACTTCAAGTTTTATTAATTGCTTATAGATGGTTTTCTAAAAATTTATAACTTTTTATAAAAAACAAATAACTTTTTTTTAAAAGAGTTTAAGTTTGTAAACATTTCCTTATATATGTGTGTGGGACTACCACAGGAATTGAAATTCATATACAAATGCATTTAAATAAAAAGTTTTTAATTAAGAATAATGCAAATTTATATTAATTTAAAAGAGTTGTAATGCTTTTAAATCTATTACATTATGGCTTCTTTTGCATATATATTTAGGTGGTTACACACATAAAACAATGTTCACACAACTTAATTTAAATTGTACCATGTTATTAATTTTAACTTTATAACTGCATATACATTATACCCATATGAACATTAATATGACTATTAAATGTGTGCACATATATGCACATACACATCAATAACCGATATTACATATTAAAATAAATTATTTGAAGCTTTTATACATAGACTGGAACAAGTTTGAACTACGGAAAAAGATACTATTATGGAAAATAGTAGGTGAAATGGGATGATGGCTAAATAATACGATTTCAATATATATTGTATCTATTGAAATTTGAGATGAGTTGCTTGCTATGAATAGTTTCTCAGTCTCATATAAATGATTCAAGGAAAACAGCTATTGTAAGGTACTTAAATACTCTACAGGGTTCTTATCAGGATTATCATCATACTCCTCTTTAAAAACTTTAAGCAAGATAAATCCAATTATGTTGCTATTCATCTTTAATTTCCTCTGAACTATGTGTCTGTTTACTCATCTCTTACTGTGCAGTAATGATATATCATAATCAACCTTAATAAGGAGCTTATCCTCTAAAGATGTACATTTTTGTACCCTATCTGTATAATCATCAGTTGGTTTAACAAGAGTACTACTCTTCATTCCTAGCATCTTATCTTCTCACATTACTGATATCTTATTATTTACACTTATCTTTTGCTTTTCAAAATCTTTATGTATCTCTTGTCCTAGAAATTTCTTATTGCCTTACATCTTATTGTAAATTTTTTCTGCTCTTTGTGTAAACTTTCTAATTCATGCATAGACCATTGGTAATTATCTAACCTGTCCCTTAAATCTTCTAACAGTACTGATTTAGAATGCATCCTTTACTATTTTGAATTCTAAGGACTGCCCAAAATCATAACTGACACATCCAAGTGATAAATAATATAGAATAATCCACACATATTTGTAATATGATCATTCATGACAAAATTGCAATTTACATTAATGAATAAAATAAAACTTAAATTTCATACAACTATACTTGATTGAATCACATAAATCAAATATACAAAATATAAAAAATGTGAAGAGCAAACAAATTTTAAAATACTACAAGCATATAATTTCTAAAATACAAAGTTAAAATAATTAATGAGAAAAAGTAAATGGAAAAAAATGGAAATGTATATTAATTTAAAAAAAAGAAAAAGACATTAAAAGGTAAACAACATTCTTGTGAATTTTACATTTTTGGAAATACTTCATATCGTCAAAAACATTTGTCCCCCTTCCTGTATAGTTCAGTACAAAGTGTCATTATTAACCTAATTTTATTAAAATATATGTCCATAACCACATGTTAAATAAATGTAAAAGTGATCTAAACAAGTTTATAATTTTGAAATACTAAAATGTTATAAATTTATATAGGCTCATAACCACATGCTAAAATAATGTACATGTTGAATAAATGCAGAAACAATAGCTGAAGCATATTAATTTATCAGTTAATAATAAATCACATTTTATCTTAACATTATCCAAAAGAATAATTGTCAAAGTAAAGAATATTAATTTTATAATTAATAAAAATTTAATAAATCAGATCTTTTTTACCATAGTGAGTAGTTGTATGCTTCATTTCTTACATGTTATTACAAAGAAAAAGATGGAGATTTAAAAAGTTAGCATTTTTTACATATGTTGATTTCAAAAGGCCATAAGCACTTTAATATGTTCAAGTGTAGATCTGATATCCACATTAGGAGATCAAATGTAAACAGTGCTATTTTTCTTATCTCCATTTTTTTCTAACTACATGTAACAAATGAAACATGCAATGTCAGACTTCCTTTCTGGTAAGAAAAAATCTGATTAATTGCAAAATTAATATGCTTTATTTCAGCCAATTTCTCTTTCAAGTGCCATATTTTAGCAGTTATAAACTTTTAGTATTGTGAAATTATATACTTGTTTTGATCAATTTTATGTTTGTTCATCATGTGATTATAGGTATATATTGTAATAAAATTCATATTTTAGAAGTTATAAACTTTTAGTATTTTGAAATTATAAGCTTAGTTTGATCAAATTTACATTTATTCAACATGTGATTATAGGCCTATATTGTAATAAAATTTGTATTTTAGAAGATATAAGCTTTTAGTATTTCAATATTATAAGCTTGATTTGATCAGACTACATTTTTGGAGGACACTTCATATCAAAACCACCCTTTCACCTCTCTACATATTTCAGCATGAAATGGCATCATTATTGCAACAACATTCATATTTTAGAACTTATAAATTTTCATTATTTAGGAATTATAAGCTTTATTTTATTAATATTACATTATTTCAACATGTGGTTATGGACATATATTATAACAAAATTTGTATTTTAGAAGTTATAAGCTTTTAATATTTTCAAATTATAAGCTTTTCTTGATCAGACCCATTTAGAGAACACTCTCTATCATTTTGAAATCTAAGAACTGCTTAAAACTACCAATGACACATCCAAATGATCCCATATGGACTATTTAATGCCATTTACAATTTGGTATGTGCAGTGGTGTTTTTGGGTGGTTCTTAAAATTTAAAATGGTCTCTGAAAGAGCACTAATCTAGTTGTCCTGGTCTTACTTGCTCAATACTGTTTAATTCTTTTTGCATGACCTTTAAATTACTCTGTGACGTTTTGCATAATTTTTGCAAAATTTTTATTTTATTAACAGCCTTTTTATTTTTTTATATATCTCTTTATATTCTAATTTGATATGACTTTGCACATTTTTTAATTCTATTTTAATATTATTAACTTCCAACTTTAAGGCTTCTTGGTCATCTTTGTCAGTTTTCTCAATTTTTGTATACTTTTTTCTTTAACTATTTATGCCCAACTTTACATGTTTTAAATTCACTACTTAAATTTTCATATCTGACCTCTATTCTCTCTTATGATTTATCCAATAGGTTTTTTAATGTATTAAACCTTCTGTCACGTATATCACTAGATTATCTTAATTTAACATTGAAATTGTATTTGAATTCTTCAAATCTTGCATTTGTACATTTAGCTCAATTTTAAACAAGTCTAGCTTATTTTTGAATTGTCCTGATTCTAAATTTAATTATTTGATGTCTTCATTTAAGTCTCAACTTTTTTATTCAATTCTTCTTTTAGTTCTTTAATTTATCAACTTATGCTTTCTATTAATTCTTATTTTCTCTCCTTTGAATTTCAAATTTATTATTAATAACTGTACTTTGAATCTAAAATTTATTACTCATTTTTCTACTTATAACATTTTTAAATTTATTCCTCTTCTAATTTATTATTCATTTCTCTATTTTCAATCTCCATCTTGTCCATAAATTTCCTAAACATTCCCTGAATAAGACCTGTAGGTTCTGACAATGTTTAAACAGTACTGAGTTCCATATCTGCTTTTTTTATAATAAAAATAATATCCTCTCTTTAATCAAAATAAATTATGACAACGTTTTACGATATGTTGAAGTAAAGAAGGCTTCCCCTCTTTTCTTCCAATGTGTAAGCTTGTGGTTAAAACCTGTAGAGGTCGCTATCTTCACATTTTCAACCACACATACTTTAGGTTTATTGCCTTAGTAAATATTATTTACTATTTGATATTATATATTCATCAATTCAGCCTTCCAGATCATTGATAAAAACTGTGAATGATTGTAATAATGGCATTTTTTAAAGCATACAAAATATTTTTTTTTGTAGTCTTTAAACAAATTATTTAAAATTTTTTAGAATGAATTATAACTACTTATAAAATATTATTACTGTATATATATATATATATTGTAACCAAACCACCACACAACCCTTTATTACCTTGGTTGTAACAATTTCCTGATGAGCATGTTGCAGGAAGGAAATATCAACTGGCATTACCCAATGCAGATGCTACCTCCCCTACAACAATATTTCCTGATCATCAGAGGATGTAGCACCACAGAGGCTGGAAGCATCTAGACATTTATATGTTTGGTTTTCCAAACGGCGCCACTAGAGTTTCATCTCACTACACCCTGACTTACCTGGGTCTAGTTATGCCAGACGTAGCTCAGGAGGCATGAGATTCTCATGAACAAGTGCACTGAATGATGAGTGATGCAATAAAAAACAAAATAGAATTGAACAACTGGATAACTAAGATTAATTTTAAATAACAATAGTTTTATTTAATAACTAGTTTAAATAAAGGTCCATCAAGCAAAATATTTCTATATGACTTTAAAAAAAGAAAATGTAATCTGTTGAGAGTATAATAAAGTCCTTCTCTCAACAATTCTTTAACAGTTTATATCTGTAATCATTTAGTTATTTCACAGAGAGGAGTGTGACATATTGAGACAACAGAGAGAGTAATGAAGACAACTAATAGCACTTAATTCAGAGTTTCACTTAATTATGATTTGTATTATTTACAGTCCATTGTGCATCTTGGCATGTATCCAATAATAGGACAATATGAATTAAAGAATGCAAGTTCTTTAACCATTTACATTTACATTTTATGTCTAAGTCAAGAGTTCCAGTTAACCTTAAGTTATTTTATTTGCAGTCCATTATGTATTTTATAATAGTACAATAAGAATTAAAGAATGAAAGTTCTTCAACAATTTACATTTTATGTCTAATTCAGAGTTCCAGTTAACCTTAAGTTATTTTATTTGCAGTCCATTATGTATCTTGGTATACATTCATACTTTTAGTTTCTTTTCTAAGAAAGATGTTTTGTTTGTCTTTTATAAACACATATAATTTAGTTTCATTTATAATAAACGTATTTTCATAGAGCTACTTTTATTCATAACTTTAGATTCTTTTTTAAAAAAGGCGTTTTGTTTGTCTTTTACAAACACATATAATTTTAGTTTTATTTATAATAAATGTATTTTCATAGACGTTTTGTTTGTCTTTTATAAACACATAATTTTAGTTTCATTTATAATTTTCCAGTAACAAACATATTTTCATGCAGCTACATTTATTCATGATTTTAATATCATTTATAATTTATCGATAATAAATGTATTTTCATGTAGCTATATTTATTAATAATTCTTTTTTTTATTTATAATAAAGACATTTTGTTTATCTTTAAAAAACACATATAATTTTAGTTTAAGAAAGACGTTTTGTCTTGTTTTTACAAACACACATAGTATTGAATATTTTTATAAAATCATTACCTTCATTTATCCAGTTTGTTCCTTCAAAAAGGGCATTGTTTCCTTTCTATGATGGTTATTCAGGCAAATCTCAGAGGATCATGGTTTGATGAAGAGAAAAGCTGCGACTGATTAGGCTTTCATCATCAAGATTTCCTTAATAAAGTTTTCTTTTTCCACCATTAACAGAGGTTGTTTAATATCCTTTTAAAATTAAAATCTTTTTTTTCAAAATTCTTCTTTAACAGCTACATGAAAAATATCTCTTTGGAAAAAAATATAAGTATTTGATCTCTTTAAAATCTCTCTAGAAAAACTTTTTAAAATACTTTCAAGGTCTCTTGTTTTAAAATCAAAACTAATCTGCCTCTAAACTTCCAACTTGACTATTTATATTTTGACCTGTGGATTGATTAAGCAGCCTTTCTCACTATATCTAATTTGCATACTGCTCTCATTTAAACCCGATTGTCTTTCTCTTAATAATGATTGGATAATCTACTTTTTTAACGGAATAGATAAGAGAGCATGAGAATTAAGCCATGTCCTTCAACTAGCTCAAGTTATCACACTTTATTTAAAAACATCGTTTCAAAAATTGAAAATGTAATATTTTTAATAAATGCCAGCCTTTATTTACATCGTAATTTAAAATTATAAAATCAATAATGATTTATCTTTATTATTTTCTTTTCTCAGTTATAGAAAATAATGATTTTCTTGTAAAGTCATAAATTAAACTTTTTATACATCTGCTGTTTTTTAAAGTGGGAGGGTAACTAGCTCTTAGAATAAATATACATTGGAAACAGCATTCTTGTTTCATTACCCCCAACCAAATTTTGGGATGCAATCGCCTGGAAGTACAATTTTATTCCATATAATATATACAACATTTGTCATTACTGCATTTCCAGTGGTTTTAGGTTTGCTGATGAATGAGGTAAGATGAGCTAGAAAAGTGAATACATGACTGTAGCCTTCAATGCCAGAACAAGTAGATGGCCAAGCAGAAACTACTAGTATGCACTGCTCCATGACATCATGGGAAAATATCTCATTTTTAAGCACTACCTCTCTTGTACCTAGAAGGATCATCCAACTAAGAGTAGGAGCCAGAAAAAAAAAACAATTTGGCACTCAGCCAACCCTGCTCAACTTCTGTGAGTCTTAAGGGCTTATTCTTTTGGTGTATACAAGAGACCAGGGCCTATTCATGAGGCCTATATATACACATTGCTGGACTATTCTCAGAGCACAACTTCCAGGTCTGGATAGTGCTGAGCATATACTTCGGAGCATCATAACACAATGCATCCAAGCAGCTCTGCTCAATCATCCACCCATCTCAACATGAAAAACACAAGTCCATGCATCACTACATGACACTCACAAACTTTTTCCATCAGCTTTCTCTGTTTTATTCTTCTGAATTATAACTACAGCCTGGTTTGGGAGACTGATAATCATGATCAGTTCTCCTATCACATCTTTCTTTGTTTTGAGGTGATACACTTCTGTTTTGTTCTATTTTTGGGTATTTTTCAGGCCATACATCATCATGATGGCTTGCATTTCTAGCCACACCTTTCTGCAAGTTATCATCACTATTTGATCTCCTAATTACATGGGTTTGGTATGGGCTGTGCATATTGCCTGTTGAATATCTTCTTTGTCTTTTCCATGGTGGTGCTTCATTTCTTTGGTGATGATACTATAATGGTGGGTCATAGTTGTTATATTTTCTGGGAGGCATTTTCCTTTTGTATCTGATGGCTCCTATTCTAGGCCCATCATCTCTTTTATAGGGAAGTTTGTTTTGTGGTTGCTCCTTCTTCGTTGGTTGCTGATGCTCCGCAGCTATCATATGCTGATAGTAGTTCAGAAACCTGCTCAATAGATCGCCAATCAGTCCCAATTAGCATTCTTTCTATGTAACTTGGGAAGCTGTGCTGTATCAATCTAATAATCTGGAATTCAGAGAAGGGGTCAGATGTCAAGGCTCTCAACCTGGCCACGTGTCTTCTAAAGAAGGGTGTATAAGGCTCTCCAGGTCGACATTTCTCCTGGTACACCTCATATTTAATCTCCTCCTGATAATCGTTGCTCCAGTAGCAGCTCATTAGTGCTGCTTTAAAATCATCAAAATTTATAGGTTGGGTGCACAGTGAATCCCACCATGCTTGTGCTGCACCTTGGAGATGACTACATGCTATTGCCAGCTTTTTACATATTCTACAGGTGCTTTATTACAGCTCCCTGAAAAAGTTCTGATTTTTAAGAATTGGTTTACAATTCCAGATATCTGGTTGGTTATAGGGTCTTCATGACTAACTTAGTAATTCTTTTTTTGACTTTCTTTTGGGACTGTTTCTGCCTTTCCTTGTATAGGCAATATATTGATATTATTTATTTCCATCTCTTTCATCTGGGTAGTCAATATATCCACCTTCTCCTGCATGGATTATTGCATTCTTATTATTTTCATATCCATGGCCTCACATATATGGGTCATTTTATATTCTTGCTCTATTAATGAGCCTTTTACTTCCTCCATCACTTTCTCCTTAATTTTTAAGATTATGTTAGTCATTTCTTTTATTAACTGGTCAAACTTTTCATTTTGGCATTCAGTTATTTCTCTGATTTGTTCTTTCAATTCTCTTTGTCTTCTTCTCTCTGTTATTCTCTTCTCTTGTTGTTTTCTTCTCTTTGTTTGTCTCTTTTCTTGTTGTCTTTTTCTCAGTGTTCACTATGTTCTTTTTTCTCTTCCTCTCATTTCTTGTGGTCTTCTTCTCTCTGTTCATCTCTTTTCTTATTATCTTCTTCTCTTTCTTTATCTCTTTTCTTGTTATCTTGCTTTCTTTGTTCTCTCTGTTCTTTGTTATTTTTTATCAATTCCATTAACTGGGCTAACATGGATGTCTCTCCTCTTCTCTGTGATTGCTTTCAATCATCTGCTCTGTCTTCTTGCTTATCTTCTTTCTCAGGAATATTCTCTATACTTTCTGTATTCATCACCTTTTTTGCTTTTGATCTGGTTATCATCAATATTTTATTATATAGTTTATTTGTACTTTTTATTTCTATTTTGATAAGCTTCTTTCTCCATCCATACCATGATTTAACTCCGAATCTTTGTTATGCCTGTTTTATTCTTTATCTATCATTTATGCCATTCATTTTTATGTTGTTTTTCTTTTAAAATTTTATTTTTCCACCCCCTTTTGAATAAATCACATGACTGCATAATATGCACTGCTCACATCACAGAATCATGATCTGCTTATGCCTATGGATAGGCTAGCTAGATAAGGCCTCACAGCAGGGTGACAAATGTTACCGGACCACCACACAACTTTTTATTACCTCGGTTATAACAATTTCCTGATGAGTGTGTTGCAGGAAGGAACTATCAACTGGCATTACCCAATAGAGATGCTAATTCCCCCTACAACAATATTTCCTGCTCATCAGAGGATGTTGCACCATAGGGGCTGAAAGCATCTAGACATTTATATGTTTGGTTTTCTAAACAGTGCCACTAGAGTTTCATCTCACTACAACCTGACTTACCTGGGTCTAGTTATGCCAGATGTAGCTCAGCAGGCATGAGATTCTCATGAACAAGTGCACTGAATGATGAGTGATGCAATAAAAAACAAAATAGAATTGAACAACTGGATAATTAAAGATTAATTTTAAATAACAATAGTTTTATTTAATAACAAGTTTAAATAAAGGTCCATCAAGCAAAATAGAGAGTAATGAGGACAACTAATAGCCTTAATTCAGGGTTTCACTTAATTGTGATTTGTATTATTTACAGTCCATTGTGCATCTTGGTATGTATCCAATAATAGGACAATATGAATTAAAGAATGCAAGTTCTTTAACCATTTACATTTACATTTTATGTCTAATTCAAGTGTTCCAGTTAACCTTAGGTTATTTTATTTGCAGTCCATTATGTATCTTATAATAGTACAATAGGAATTAAAGAATGCAAGTTCTTCAACAATTTACATTTTATGTCTAATTCAGAGTTCCAGTTAACCTTAAGTTATTTTATTTGCAGTCCATTATCTATCTTGGTATACATTCATACTTTTAGTTTCTTTTCTAAGAAAGATGTTTTGTTTGTCTTTTATAAACACATATAATTTTAGTTTCATTTATAATAAACGTATTTTCATATAGCTACTTTTATTCATAACTTTAGATTTTTTTTTACGAAAGACGTTTGGTTTGTCTTTTACAAACACATATAATTTTAGTTTTATTTATAATAAATGTATTTTCATAGATGTTTTGTTTGTCTTTTATAAACACATAATTTTAGTTTCATTTATAATTTTCCAGTAACAAACATATTTTCATGCACCTACATTTATTCATGATTTTAATATCATTTCTAATTTATCGATAATAAATGTATTTTCACGTAGCTATCTTTATTAACCCTTTTCCTGCCTCTTACAAGAACCCTTGTCAACAGTTGACGTCACTCTAATTCCATTATTTTTAATGCTAGGATATTCGTTTGACAGTTCTTGATTAGGTTTTTAAAAGTTCTGTAAAATGGTGCCCTCTTCTGAATTATTTTACAAGTAAAAAATCAATAAAACTGCATTTAAAGCTAAACAAAGAAAGCAGCTTGTTGGTGATTGGCTGTTGGCTGGCTCTCAGCCAAAAAAGACATTCTGATTGGCTGGAAAGAACAAAGAAACCGCCTGATCAAAGAAAATAAAGAAAAACGCTGAGATTTTCATTTTGAATGTGACTTAAGTATTAAAGAAGTATAATTTGAGAAATTAAAATAATTGTTAATAAAATATACTAAAAAAACAAAATTATTTTCGAAAAATATTGAAGATTTTAGTAAAAATATTTAAGATTTAGCAATAAGAAATCTTTACTTTTCCATAATGTAAAATTGAAAAAAAACATTTATGTCAGCACTTCTTTGTTTATAAGCTTGCTTTTAAATTTGACGAAATTGAATATTTTATAATAAATAAATAGCAATTTATTTTTGAAAAAACTTTTGTTCACTTTCATAACCTGAAAAATTAGTAATATACTTTTTATAAACGTATCTGAGTTTAATTTAATATTATAGGCGAATATGTTTTAACAATAGGCTTTGTCTTCAGTTTGTGAGTTGGCCAATTAAAAGCTTTGATTTTTACCTCATACAACCAATAATATAATTAGTGGTTAAAAGGTTAATAATTCTTTTTTTATTTATTATAAAGACACTTTGTTTATCTTTAAAAAACACATATAATTTTAGTTTAAGAAAGATGTTTTGTCTTGTTTTTACAAACACACATAGTATTGAATATTGTTATAAAATCATTACCTTCATTTATCCAGTTTGTTCCTTCAAAAAGGGCATTGTATCTCAGATGAATGGCATTACTTCCTTTCTGTGATGGTTATCCAGGCAAATCTCAGAGGATCATGGTTTGATGAATAGAAAAGCTGTGACTGATTAGGCTTTCATCATCAAGTTTTTCTTAATAAAGTTTTCTTTTTCCATCATTAAGAGAGGTTGTTTAATATCCTTTTAAAATTGAAAATTTTTTTTTCAAAATTCTTTTTTAACAGCTACTTGAAAAATATCTCTTTGGAAAAAAATATCAGTATTTGATCTCCTTAAAATCTCTCTAGAAAAACTATTTTAAAACTCTTTCAGTCTCTTGTTTTAAAATCAAATCTAATCTGCCACTGAACTTCCAACTTGACTATTTATATTCTGACCTGTGGATTGATTAAGCAGCCTTTCTCACTGTACCTAATTTGTATACTGCTCTCATTTAAGCCCGATGGCCTTTCTCTTCATAATGATTGGATAATGTACTTTTTAACAGGATAGATAAGAGAGCATGAGAATTAAGCCATGTTTTTCAATTAGCTCAAATTATTATCACACTTTATTTAAAAACATCATTCCAAAAATTGAAAATGTAATATTTTTTAATAAATGCCAGCCTTTATTTACATCGTAATTTAAAACTATAAAATCAATAATGATTTATCTTTATTATTTTCTTTTCTCAGTTACAGAAAATAATGATTTTCTTGTAAAGTCATAAATTAAAATTTTTTATATATCTGCTGTTTTTTAAAGTGGGAGGGTAACTAGCTCTTAGAATAAATATACACATGAAACAGCGTTCTTGTTTTAATATATATATATATATATATATATATATTGTAACCGGACCAACAAACAACCCCTTTATTACCTCGGTTGTAACAATTTCCTGATGAGCATGTTGCAGCAAAGAACTATCAATTGGCATTCCCCAATGCAGATGTTAACCCCCCCTACAACAATATTTCCTGCTCATCAGAGGATATAGCACCATAGAGACTGGAAGCATCTAGACATTTCTATGTTTGGTTTTTCAAATGGCACCATTAGAGTTCCATCTCACTACAACCTGACTTACCTAGGTCTAGTTATACCACACAGCTCAGGTGGCATGAGATTCTCATGAACAAGTGCACTGAATGATGAGTGATGCAATAAAAACTAAATACAATTGAACAACTGGATAACTAAAATTAATTTTCAGTAACAATAATTTTATTTAATAACTGGTTTAAATAAATGTCCATCAAACAAAGTATTTCATTGACAGTCCCTGTATCTCTTAGGCCTACTTCCATTAACATTTTAGATGGCTTAGAGAATGTAATCTGTTGAGAGTATAATAAAGTCCTTCTCTCAAAAGTTCTTCAACAGTTTACATCTTTAATCATTTAATTAGTTCACAGAGAGTAGTGTGATATATTAAGATGACAGAGAGAATAATGAAGACAACTGATAGCACTTAATTCGGAGTTCCACTTAATTGTCATTTGTATTATTTTAGGTAGTAGTCACATGTAATGTGGTTTAATTATTCTTGTATGTAGATATCCTTTACAGATATAATAATGAATATAACTAATAGCATTGTATTTAATTCAGAGTTTCACTTAATTCACAAATAGTTTATTTACAGTCCATTGTGCATCTTAGTATGTATCCAATAATAGGTCAATATGAATTAAAGAATGCAAGTTCTTTAATCATTTACATTTACATTTTATGTCTAATTCAAGAGTTCAAGTTAAGTTTGACTTAATTAAAGCATAATACTTATATTTTTATTCATGGTTATCCAAATCCAGGTTTGAATCCATGCCATATGCACATCCTAGGTTCATTAGTTGGTATTTTTATTTCTCAATTCGTATATATAACATGTTTTAATTCTGTGTTTATATTACTTTTTTCAGTTTTCAAATAATAGATAAAATCTTTAATAAATAATGATTTTTTTAATCATTCAACTTATTTAAGTATGTGGTTCATTATACACATATAATCATTAACTTTTATTGTCGTACTAATTCATATTTAAATGTTTGAATTTGTTCATAATATGGTATAAATTTACTAAATACATTCGTTTTGTATTTATATTTTCATTTTGATATTTTCCAATTTTATGTAAATTATAAATACGTTAATATAATTTAATTAATTATAGTTATGCATAATATTCTTATATAATTAATAGGCAGGTGAGCATTTGTAATTTTATTTGGTTACTCAAATATCTATCATAAATATTGCTGTTTGGTCTGGCACAGAAGTATGTTTCCAGATATAAGTTGATCAGCATTTTCATTTATACTTTATCAATAATAAACGATTTTCATAATTTTAGTTTCATTTATAATTTTCCAGTAACAAATGTATTTTCAGGCTGCTACATTTATTCATAATTTCCATTTTATTTATAATAAAGACGTTTTGTTTGTCTTTTAAAAACACATATAATTTTAGTTTAAGAAAGTCGTTTTGTCGTCTTCTATAAACACACATAGTATTGAATATTTTTATAAAATCATTAGCTTCATTTATCCAGTTGATGTGATTGCCTTTAAAAGGGGCATTGTATTTCAGCTGAATGGCATTATTTCTTTTCTATTATGTTTATCCATGCAAATCTTGGAGGACCAGGGCTTAGAATGGAGAGAAAAAGCTGTTACCGTTTACCCTTCCATCATTATGTTTTTCTTAATAATGTTTTCTTTTTCCATCATTAATAGTGGTTCTTTAACTGCTCTTAATATATTTTTAAAATTGAAATCTTTTTTTCAAAATTCTTCTTTAACATCTACTTGAAAAAAAATCTCTTTGAAAAAAAATAACTATTTGTTCTCCTAAGAATCTCTTTGGAAAAACTTTTTTTAAAAAATCTGCTCTGACTTGTAACTCGACTACATATATATTCTGCTCTCCAGATTGATTAGTATCTCAGCCCACTATACCTGATTTGTATACTGCTCTCATTTAAGCCCGAGTGCTTGTTTTCATCTTAACAATTGGACAATCCTTTTTGCGGCAAAGATAAGAAAGCATAAGGTTTAAGCTATGTTTTCCAATTTAATAAGACTGCCTCAAACTGTTATCACACTTTATTTGAAAACATCATTCCAAAAATTAAAAATGTAATCTTTTTAGTAAATGCGAGCTTTTATTTACATCGTAATTTGAAACTATAAAATCAATAATGATTTTCTTTTAATTATAAACTTTTTGCTTTATTTCTTTTTTAATTTGATCAAATCATGCTAGTCTTTTTTCAATGGGGGGGGGGATCTTTTGAATATATATGATTGGAACAATATATCTGTTTCATTATATATATATATATATAAACTTTATATATTACAACAATATATCTGTTTCATTATATATGTAATAAATAAAGTTTGATATCTGTATTCGTTTCACATTATATGTAATATACAAATCAATATATATATCAAAATACAGTACAATTTATATAAATTATATTCTTTTAGAAGTACTTTTGACTATACACTTTGTAGTCTTTATAAACTATATAACATTGAATAATCAAAACGAGACAACCCTTAACAATACCCATAGATCAATTCAGGTTTCCCACAATTCTGTTATCTTAACATTTGATCACTGGCGATTCATTAACATTTGACAATTTCTTGAAATCAACATAGCCTCTTTTATTTTACGTTTATTATGACAACGTTCAATTTGAATAATTTTCATATTTTTATAATCAAATTTAAATCCATATTGACAAGATTTATTATGATCAAATATAACAGATGATGAAGGTTTATTTACATCTGTTCCATATTTATTCTCTTTTTGAATTCTATTATATAAAAGCATATGTTCTTTTATTCTCTTCTCAAATGTACACTTAGATTCACCAATGTATTGTATGCCGCATCCACATATCAATCTATATATAATAGAATTTTGATTAAACTTTGAATTTTGAATTTTAGAATTATTAAGCAATCTATTTATGTTATTTGTAGAGAAAAAAGCAATATGACACAAATCATTATAAATTTTCCTAATAAACTTGACCTGCTCATCTGATATAAATGGCATTGAAATCCATTTCATTTTGATATTTTTATTTTTAATTTTATTATAGTGTTGATTTCTTTTAAATCCTTTAATAATATTAGCAATGCCATTTATATCAGATGAGCAGGTCAAGTTTATTAGGAAAATTTATAATGGTTTGTGTCATATTGCTTTTTTCTCTACAATTAACATAAATAGATTGCTTAATAATTCTAAAATTCAAAATTCAAAGTTTAATCAAAATTCTATTATATATAGATTGATATGTGGAATACATTGGTGAATCTAAGTGTACATTTGAGAAGAGAATAAAAGAACATATGCTTTTATATAATAGAATTCAAAAAGAGAATCAATATGGAACAGATGTAAATAAACCTTCATCATCTGTTATATTTGATCATAATAAATCTTGTCAATATGGATTTAAATTTGATTATAAAAATATGAAAATTATTCAAATTGAACGTTGTCATAATAAACGTAAAATAAAAGAGGCTATGTTGATTTCAAGAAATCGTCAAATGTTAATGAATCGCCAGTCATCAAATGTTAAGATAACAGAATTGTGGGAAATCTGAATTGATCTATGGGTATTGTTAAGGGTTGTCTCGTTTTGATTATTCAACATTATATAGTTGATAAAGACTACAAAGTGTATAGTCGAAAGTACTTCTAAAAGAATATAATTTATATAAATTGTACTGTATTTTGATATATATATTGATTTGTATATTACATATATATATTGTACCCTTACTTCTTGATATATAAAATAGTTTAAAATACAACTAGCTCAGTTACATTATTATGCTTCATTAAAATTTGCATATCTATCTTTAATATACTTTTATATTATCATATCTTAATTAAATAATTATATATTAAAATTATGAGACTGTGAAGTAAAGTTACAAAGTAATAAGCAGATTTACACTGAGTCAATATCTCCCAAGATACTGTCTCAATGGCATAAGAATACTACCACTACCTTATCATCTTACTACTACATCTATAGCATTCTTATGACTTTTAAATGAAATCAATTATCTTTAATAATACTAAAATAATTCCTAACTTTTAACTTAAAATATAATTAAATAATCTCAGGTTCTTCTAAGTTTTAAAATAACAATAAATCATGTAAATAAGTGTGATGTGGGATTTTATATCAAACTTAAATACACCTAACTTATTTTAATAATAATAATAAATAATACTAATCTTAAAGTGTAATTTAATCTCATCTATTTCTATTATATAATCAATTATTAAATGAATAAATAATTATATGTATATCTTTTATTTCATATGGTATCTTCATTTTAAAATAGATTAAAATCTTATACTTAATAATCTGTGGCAATAAACAATATTGTATTCTTATAATGTGCATTATAATCATCTTATGACCATTGTAATATTTATGTTCATGTCAATCAATTCTTATAAAATAATGTTAAGCAAATATGGTATTCAATTCTAAGTAATAATAACAAATTCATTTTGTGCAAATATTATGTTTATTTCAAATTATCTGATGTCAAAATGCTGTGGTGAAAATAATGAAAACTCGACACACTTTTAAAACAAATTAACAAATTTATTTACAATAACTTCAAATAAAATTTATTTACACTATTTACAGTTTAGAATTTAGAAAAATAAACAAAATAAAATAAGAAATTACAAATACAAGAAGGTTATACTGTTACTAATTCATGTGCTTAACAAGCAATTATACATTCTTCAAATTCTATACTAATAATATTATAGTTTGTTTTTCAAAAAATTTAGATTTAAAATAAATGTTAATAAACTTCCATTACAAATAATAATATATGTCAAAATTATTTATGTAGCATGTGTAAACAATGAAGCTCTACTAATTAAATAGCTACATTAATTAAGTATTACCATTTATAATGTATTACCATATATTTACTTTATTATTAGCATTGCTTAATAGCTTTATAAAATTAATGTATCTTTATAATGTAAAAACAAATAATTGACTGTACTTATACTTTACTTAATGTAATTCCTGTTATACGTTTTATCAAATATGCATTACATATCTTTATTGTTCAAATATTATTATTTAAACTATTTATCAATTCTAAATTCATAAAGCATTACCTTAGATAAATTCTATGATTCTTTTCTGTGTAAAAATCATTACTTTACTTGATGGGTTCTTTAATCCTTTCTAATACTTTTTTATTTATAAACATCCTCTAAATTTATCTAAAATTTCCGGAAAACAAACATCAACTTTAAATAAAATATTCATCATCCAAATTACCTATACTACATCGTCTATACTTAATAAACTTCAATCCAAATATAAGCTTCTACCTAACGTAACTTAACTTATTTAATAAAACAAAATATAAAAAAAATATAGACTTTTAAAATCCTTTTCTAAATTGCAAAAATAAAATAATTATTAAGATAAATAATAAAACATCATTTTAATACTAAGCATAAATAAAATATCAAAATTATTTACGAAAGAATCATATAATTATTTCTAAGCTTCTTACGTAATGTTGTATCATGTTGATGTTATAAATCAAAACTTATGCATATTTTAATAAAGTTCGTTGCCAATATAATGTATATTTTTCTTAAAAATATCTACACATTCATCCCACAAAACATAATATTTAGTTGATCTAAAGAAAACATATTAAATTCATCAAAATTATTATACAATGTTTTTACCACAATAATAATAATGTCCATTCTGCTATCCAGTAGTCTTCGGAATTTGCAACTTCAGAAAACAAAAATAATATACATTCATACTCATAACATTCACTAAAATATTCCATGTTATATTAATTATAAAAATAAATTTATGTAATTAATTATTATATTATTTTTAAGTTACTATTTAATAAATGTACCTAACCTACTTTTTAATAGTTTAATAATATTTTAAATTTTATGTTAAATAAATAAAATAAAAATTTATATTACGGATTCCAGCGATGACTTTTGTTCTACCATAAAAGTTCTAATAAATCCTATGTACAAAGTCAATAGAACACTATTTCCTGTTCCGTTGAATCACGTGTTTCTTGAAAGTTTATAATAAAAATGATAACGTTTATTTTTTTTAAAAATAATAAGTTCCACAAGAAAACAAAATAAAATTAAAAAAATAGTTTATAAGTTCTGTTTCTGGATCCAGCTCTTCATAAAATATTGTTCCAAAAGTTAATATTTCTAAATTAATTTATAATTGTTGAATTATTCTCCTTTAATTATTTTCATTAACTTAGCTTGGCCTGATTTGGTTTGGCCTGGACGTCCACGTATTACTTGCGCATTTATAAATAATATATTCAGGTAAGAATTACTTTCTCCATCTATAACGACCTGCGTTTTAGATTACTTCAATATAGCAATTTTATTATATTACAATTTTAAATAATCATATTTATAATCTATTTGCCTTTTAAAACGTCAATATTTAGTCTTGTAAGCACAAAGACTTAACAAGGCAAGTATTTATTTAAAATTACTACTGCTTCTTATATCTTTCCTTAAGATACATATTTTACTTTTATAATTTGTCAAAATACTTTCTTTTACAGAAATATTTATATTTCTTTAAAATATCTATTAATAATAGACAATAGTAATTTAACTTTTGAAAACTATTTATAGTCCAAAATACTACTTTTCTCCATCTTATAGTTTTCTGTACTAATCCAGCGTCTGTTACTTTTCTAGCATAAAGTTTCTGATATATTTCTACGATACGCGATGTTTCCATGATCATTTGTACGTAAATTGAGCTTCGATATTGAGAAGACCAATAGGGAATATTAAAATTACTACTGCATATTCATTACTTTAAAAATATTATAAATTATTCAATAACACTCTTATGATTTTACAACTGATTTTAAGAGCGTTTATAAATTTATTTGGCTATTTTCTCAATAGCACGATTAACTTAGAAAATTAATTACAGAGAGCCCCCTTCAACGATTGAATCCAGCTTTTATACTGGAAGAGACTCCACATCTGATTGGTACGTTTAAACAATCAAACTTTGCTTATTTACATATTTATCAACACACTATTAAAAATAAAATAATGACTTATTTAATATTTAATATTATCACATTTTAAAAATAATTTTATCGTTTATTCAAATCTATCAAACATTTTTTAAAATATTCTTTCTCACTTGGCCTAAATTTTAACTTTTATAAGATCCTTAAAATAAACTAAATCTTTTAAATACGTTATATTTTAAAGTAATATTTTTAAAAATCAGATTTAATATTCTACATTAATATCTTTTATTTTTATCTCGTGATAACTCACGTATTATTTATAAATTTATAACATGATTTTTTAAAATAATTATGCAACTTTATTAGACAACTTCCACGCATGTGTGTGTATATTTACTTAACATCTGTTTTTTTCTTATAACACCAGAAACGCTTATTATCGTCTAAAAATAAACTTAACAATTGCTTTTTTTAAAATAAATATTTATTTAAATAAATAAGATATTATAACAGATTTTAAAATAATTATTTGATATGATTAAAATCAAATATTAATCTCAATTTAAGTACTTATAATTTAAAATATTTTTATTCACTTTTAACATATTTTTCAAATTAAATAAATATCTTTGTCTAATTTAAACTTGTCTTTTAAATACTTTAACTTTAAACATTTGTTATTAAATTTATTAATGCAGTATTACATCATAATCATCATCATTTTAAATATCTTCCCAATACCAACACAATTCACATACCAAATACTCATAGATTGCTTTAATTAAACTTATGGTAACATTACCATAAGCAAAGTCAACATCACATTTTTTAAATATATCTTAAATTTAAAATTTTCTACTAGATCAGCACAAAACTTAAATGGTGACCCATACACAAGGGCACAATATATATATATATATATATATATATATATATATATATATATATATATATATATATATATATATATATATATATAAGACCCTGGACCTTTATAATTTGGGTCTTTAATTAAGCCTGAGTTGGTTGTGTCTCTTGTAATAGGATAAATATGTGGGTCATGAAAAAATGGTCCTAGTTTTATAATGCCTGGGTGAATTGTGGCACCATTTGTAATAGAATAAATATCAGAATATGCTCTTCTTTTAATGCTTCACACATCAGTGAATCATTTATAACTGAATAACTGTAATAACCATGAGAAATTAAAACTTTAATTAATAAAACAAAACATTTTTATTAAAATGCACATATACATTAAAAAGAAAAATTCTTAAAACTGAGTTAACGATTAAATATATTTAATTTATGTATATGCATAGATGGATGTATCTAATAGATTTAACACAATTTTAATATTTTACTAAGCACAAACACACTATAAAATATACATTTAATTAACTCCATTCTTTTAATTCCAGGCTACAAGTTCACATCCAAGCCAACACCAGCTTACTGATTTACTGATGTGATAAATGCAAAATGAGGATGTTATAAAAACCATGCTGATAGGAATGTGCATCTGTAGTACAATATCATTAAAAATAATGACCATCACCCAGTATAAAAATGTGCATCTGTCTGGCAAGATAATTATTTGGAACTAAATAAAAGATGTGCTCAATAAATGGGGAGTAGTGGACTTTGCTGGCTTATTGTTCCAAGCAGAGTATAAAGAGATTAATGCCACAGGAAATATGTCCATGACCATTGGCAATGTTCTGGCTACACTTTTTTGGTTCATGCATTCAGGTGGGTACTATTCCCGCTAATGCAGCATGAGGGAATGAGAATCCAATGTGCCTCCCCAGATTACATTGATATAAAACACTTGTACATCCCTTCACCAGCACTAATTTAACTATGAAACAAATAGTCCAAAATTAACGAACATAAATTAATATTATCTTATGAAACTATGCAACCATTTATGTGTATTTTTAAATTATTAATTTAAAATAAATTAATAAGAATGGACATATCATTCACAAACATAAAAAAATGCATAACAAATAATTTAAATTTCTACTTAATCAGATAAGATTTTTAAAAAAAAAAGTTAAGTAAGACTTATGATTAATACTGGAAAATTTGTATTAATTAATTAAAGGTCATATTTCATTTAAAACAAAATTTCATACTTTCCATGGCTGTAGATTAATTGAAGTCCATTTTTGCAATTATTGATACATCACACAACTTGGTTCACAGTTTTTTCCATTCTATATTAATATTGTTTTAAGTGGAAAGAAATCTGTTGCTGACCATTTTCCAGGTACCATTACTGTGAAAGCCACCTCAATTAGTGCAAATATAGCAAACACAATGTAGTGGGTAACCCCTACATTTTGGAGATCTGCAATGTGCATTGTTAGCCAAGAAGTCAGTGCAGCAACCTTGCAAACAAGCAGTTGCTTGCAGATAGTTAGTTGTTGTGGGTTCACCTCCCAGCCAATGCTATGACATATGGAAAAAAATGTTTAAGGAAGATCTAATCAGCAAAAGCTATCAAAATAAACTTGGTTATCTTAATATAAAGCTCTGTACTAATTATATATATGTGTGGAGATGATAATCTGAATCAACTAATGAGTGCTCGGTTTAACACATAATATGTATATTGGTGATTACAGTATTTATCTTTTCAATATGTATGTGATCAGATGAGTCAGCATTATAAGATGACACTGAGAGTTGTAGGTCATGTAAAAGTCTGAGTTCGAATCCTGCATATATTACATATATAAATGAAGGTGTAATCCAGTACAATGTATTAAAATAGATTATGCAGAATATGCACGTGCAAACACACATTCAATTTGATTTAAACATGCATTTTAATTATTCTTCACATTAATGCTTTTCATATTTTTTTGTTAAATTCTTTTTTTTAAAATGAAGATTTTAAAATATGTTTTTGATTTAATAACCTAATTAATTTAATGATTAAACGATTATAATTCTTCTTGTCACAGCTCTAATACCACAGAACCGATTTATTTATATCATTTTGAATTCTTATCATCAAATTTCAGGATTGAACCTGCCTGGCTTGGTACTGTTCTCATTGGTGATGATGATTTTGTCAGTGGACTGTGTGTTCATTTGCATCATTATTGGTCTGCTTGCTTTAGAGTGGGAACTCAACATTTTTTATCACTAGTATTTTTTAATTGATCTCTTATCTAACTTACAATCAATTAAATGCCCAAGGGTCTGTTTGTTATTATGTCATAAATATATAAATTCAACATTCCTTTTCTTTTTAAAACTTGTTTTATTCCAAAACTATAATTTTCTTTCTCCTTCCATACAAAGTTTCAACTACATACTGTAGTCATTATCAAGTTTCCTTAAAAAATAATAATAATAAAAATAAAAAACAAAAATAATAACACAAATAAATAAAATATTAATACATTCCAAATATATAATATTCAATTAAAACCATAATATTATTATAATCTACAAATACAATTATTTACCTCCTTCCCTATTTTTAATTATTTCTTTTAAATTACCTTTATAAATTAATACTCTTCTTACATAAATTTATTATCTATTCTCTAAATCTTTACACATTAACATTCTTTTTATAACCCTCCCCCCTTTTTTTATTTTTATATATTATTCCTATATTATCTTATTTTTTATCTCTATTTATTAACATTCTATTTAATACTGGTTTATACTAATCTATATATACTTCCTCTTTTTTTATTCTCTCTTTAAAATTTGTAATGCATTCCAATGGCCTTATATCAAAATTTTTCTTGCTTAAATTCCTTTTTATGAATATATATAGCAGATTTTTTATCATATAAATGCTGCCTTAATCTAGTTTTTAATTTATTCTTACTTGTTCCTATATAAGTCATATTTAACAATTCAAAACAAAACAACACTCTCCATATAGTAGTGCCATCTTGTGCTAACAAGAGCAATCAATGGATGCCAGAAGGCTTGTGCATAAAATCCCTATCTAGTGCCTACTCATCCAATATCCCCAGACTAGTTTCTGGCTTGTGGCCTTCATCAGTGAGAAGCCTTGGATCTGAGAGCACTGCACCTAGATCTTAGGATCTAATGCAACCCTCCAGCATCCACCTTTTAACTCTATTTAACTACAAAACTATGAGAATGAAATTGAAAACACTATTAATATTTTCAATCCAAGCTCAATAGCTTATAGTCATATGGGTCTGAACTCAATTCAGTACCCATACATTTTGGTATCTTTGGCTCTTTAACAACCATAACCACACTATCCTATTAGGCAGGATTGGTGTTAAACCACTAAACAGCACATGATCACTATCTCATACTAGCACAATAATTGTTATTAAACAATTCAAAACAAAACAACACTCTCCATATAGTAGTGCCATCTTGTGCTAACAAGAGCAATCAATGGATGCCAGAAGGCTTGTGCATAAAATCCCTATCTAGTGCCTACTCATCCAATATCCCCAGACTAGTTTCTGGCTTGTGGCCTTCATCAGTGAGGAGCCTTGGATCTGAGAGCACTCCACTAGATAGGGATTTTATGCACAAGCCTTCTGGTATCCATTGATTGCTCTTGTTAGCACAAGATGGCACTACTATATGGAGAGTGTTGTTTTGTTTTGAATTGTTTAATAACAATTATTGTGCTAGTATGAGATAGTGATCATGTGATGTTTAGTGGTTTAACACCAATCCTGCCTAATAGGATAGTGGTGGTTATGGTTGTTAAAGAGCCAAAGACACCAAAATGTATGGGTACTGAATTGAGTTCAGACCCATATGACTATATAAGCTATTGAGCTTGGATTGAAAATATTAATAGTGTTTTCAATTTCATTCTCATAGTTTTGTAGTTAAATAGAGTTAAAAGGTGGGTGTTGGAGGATTGCATTAGATCCTAAGATCTAGGTGCAGTGCTCTCAGATCCAAGGCTTCTCACTGATGAAGGCCACAAGCCAGAATCTAGTCTGGGGATATTGGATGAGTAGGCACTAGATAGGGATTTTATGCACAAGCCTTCTGGCATCCATTGATTGCTCTTGTTAGCACAAGATGGCACTACTATATGGAGAGTGTTGTTTTGTTTTGAATTGTTTAATAATAATTATTGTGCTAGTATGAGATAGTGATCATGTGATGTTTAGTGGTTTATAAGTCATATTGACATTACTTTTATCACAATCCATACATTTAATTATATATACTGAATTTATACATTCTAAAATATCAATTTTACCATAATCATTTATTAACTCACCCAAACATTGTTTCCTTTTATAAACAGGGCAAATTAATGTATTATATCTCCTATTAAAATACCTAAAAAATTTCTTAATTTTAAAAAATAAATATCTTGATACCCTAAATCCTATATAAATTATTTTATTTTCTCCATTTTTATTCAATTTAATCTTTCTTTTTATATTTTCAAAATTATAATTAGATATCAATTTTTTTACAATATATTCAGGATAATCATTTTTAATACATTCCCCCCTAATATTATTTATTTCATTCTTTAAAAAAAACATTTCATTTGAACATACCTTAACAGCCCTAATAATCTTATTATTAACAATATTAAGCTTGCAATGTTTTTCAATATCAGAGTACCAATTATTAGCTAATCCAAAAAATTTATTCTTTCTAAATACTGTTGTATCTATATAAATTATTCCATCCATTCCAAATTTTTTTAAAATTCTTATATCCATATAATCAATTACATTGTTATTTTCTTTTTCCATTGTTCTACCATTCCCATTAAAAATCAAAAAATAATCATCTACATCACTATTATAAAAAAATGGCTTATTTTTTCCATTATAAAAATAAGCCAATTTTTTATAATAGATATGTAGATGATTATTTTTTGATTTTTAATGGAAATGGTAGAAAAGCAAATAATTTTTTGGGGTATATAAATACAAAAAATGATAAAATAAAGTTTACAATGGAAAAAGAAAATAACAATGTAATTGATTATATGGATATAAAAATTTTTAAAAAATTTGGAATGGATGGAATAATTTATATAGATACAACAGTATTTAGAAAGAATACATATTTTGGGTTAGCTAATAATTGGTACTCTGATATTGAAAAACATTGCAAGCTTAATATTGTTAATAATAAGATTATTAGGGCTGTTAAGGTATGTTCAAATGAAATGTTTTTTAAGAATGAAATAAATAATATTAGGGGGGAATGTATTAAAAATGATTATCCTGAATATATTGTAAAAAAATTGATATCTAATTATAATATTGAAAATATAAAAAGAAAGATTAAATTGAATAAAAATGGAGAAAATAAAATAATTTATATAGGATTTAGGGTATCAAGATATTTATTTTTTAAAAATAAGAAATTTTTTAGGTATTTTAATAGGAGATATAATACATTAATTTGCCCTGTTTATAAAAGGAAACAATGGGTGAGTTAATAAATGATTATGGTAAAATTGATATTTTAGAATGTATAATTCAGTATATATAATTAAATGTATGGATTGTGATAAAAATAATGTAAATATGACTTATATAGGAACAAGTAAGAATAAATTAAAAACTAGATTAAGGCAGTATTTATATGATAAAAAATCTGCTATATATATTCATAAAAAGAAATTTAAGCATGAAAATTTTGATATAAGGCCATTGGAATGCGTTACAAATTTTAAAGAGAGAATAAAAAAAGAGGAAGTATATATAGATCAGTATAAACCAGTATTAAATAGAATGTTAATAAATAGAGATAAAAAATAAGATAATATAGGAATAATATATAAAAATAAAAAAAGGGGGGAGGGTTATAAAAAGAATGTTAATGTGTAAAGATTTAGAGAATCGATAATAAATTTATGTAAGAAGAGTATTAATTTATAAAGGTAATTTAAAAGAAATAATTAAAAATAGGGAAGGAGGTAAATAATTGTATTTGTAGATTATAATAGTATTATGGTTTTAATTGAATATTATATGTTTAGAATGTATTAATATTTTATTTATTTGTGTTATTATTTTTGTTTTTTATTTTTATTATTATTATTTTTTAAGGAAACTTGATAATGACTACAGAATGTAGTTGAAACATTGTATGGAAGGAGAAAGAAAATTATAGTTTTGGAATAAAACAAGTTTTAAAAAGAAAAGGAATGTTGAATTTATATATTTATTATCATGGAGCTATAATTTAAAAAGAAAAAGAAGTGAAAAGTTGTGTATATAATTATTATGTCATTACATTTAAATAGAAAATTATTTCCATTCTATCGGTTTAAAAATAATTTTAAAAAAACATTAAAAGCTTTTTTTTGTTTTATATTAAAAAGTCTTGTTTTTAGATTTTTAATTTTATCTTAAATAATTATCAGTTTATTATCTGTGCATTTTATATATATTAATAATTGAATTTTTTTTTTTAGATATTTATTAATTCATGTTGATTTTCTTCAGTGATCTTTTTTTTTTTTTCTATTTGATGGTTATGTAATGAAACATTTGTACATCATTATATATCACGGAACTGCCTCAAAAACAAAAATTAGTTTTTTAAAAAAAAAATTTTATTTAGTGTTAGGAGGAAAAAAAATTAAAGAGATTTTTTTTAGTAATTACACACACAAAAATGTCTATTCTTCCTCATTTGTATATCAGCCAAACATGTACCTCATCCCCTCCCAACAGTTCGCAATTTCATTTTTTTTAAATCAGTTCTTGCAACAATTTCTTTTCTATGTTATATTTTATAAGTTTCCTTTCTCATGTGTATACCAATGTGCGCATTTTATTTTCTGGCAATAGTTTTACATCACATTCTAATCCATATCTTTACATTAATACAAACAAAAAAAGATATTCATTAAAAAAATTACTGGCATAATTGTTTTAAAATTCAGGTATTTGTAGTTACAATGTATTGTGCCACATTGGAGAGCCAATTATAAAAGCACTACATAACTTCACAACTCTATCTGCCATGCCAGGGTGCCACTAGGCTATTCAAACCTAGAAATGTTTATAAACGCTGCAGATACATAAAGGTGAGGTTACTCTTTTATCGAACTGAAAGCCCCAGTTGCTATTTCTTGTAAAAACTGAACTTATAAAATTATGCTGTAAACTTAAAAATTTCTAATTCTTGATTTAAAAAAAATATTCAAGCATTGGTGGGCGAGAGGTCAGCACAGCTTCCTTACAAGCGGTTGTCCCAGGTTTGCGGGTTTACTTCCCTGCCGATGTTTTGACACATGAGAAAAAAATATTCTTAATAAAAATATAAAAACAATAAGTTCCTACCAAAAATTAATTCAACAAAATATTTTTATTATAATGCACATACACATAAATATTAATGACCAAATAGCTGCTCTTCCCATCGTGGATTCTATTGTTCCACCTGGAATTTATTTTCAGTTACATTTGATTCTATTAATTGGGTAGCCCTCTTTTTTCACTAGTGTCATACTTATAGTGAGAAGAGATAACTAATCTTTAAATAAAATTATAATTGACTCTGCAGTAGTAAAATTTATTTATTACTACATAATTATTTTTAATTGTAAGTTATTATCCATTCACATTTAATTAGTGATTTCTTTTCACCAAGATTATGCAACTTTCAAAGATGAATTGCAGTAAAATATACTGTTATCAATATTTAAATGCTTTAATTTTATATTATTTTTTTGAACTAATTAGATGTTCTTTTCAGTATGTTCCTATTGTGTCTCTATTTTAAAAAATTCAAATTAGTTTGAATGTAGCTTGAGTAATGTAAATTTAATGCCTCCGATTTTATGTAGAGTAGTATCTCATAACCAAATGTGATCTGAACAACTGTAATTTTTTTTCATCTTTTCCAAAAGACAACTGTTTTTTTTTTGTAGTTTTTAAGACTATTATTAAAAAATTTACTGTAAATAAGGACAACAATAATAAAAGCAAATTTATTTCAATATAATATCTGATTACAAAAAAAGTAATAAGCTTAATCCAATTAAACAAAAGTATATGTATTTCTTCCTTTTTTATGATTTCATGGCTATACTTTTTTTTAATTTTTGTAAATGTCTATTGCAAATGATGCTTATAATAAAAAACAACTTCAAATAATATTTCTATAAAACAAAAACTCTTCTTAAAACACTAAATATCACACAATCACCATTTCTAATGCTTGCTCATAAAACAGGAAAAACTCTCCATACAGTAGTGCCACTCAGTGCAAATTAGAGTAATCAATGGATGTCAGAAGGCTTATGCATAAAATCCCTATCTAGTGCCTACTCATCCAATATTCCCAGACTAGTTTTTAGCTTGTGGATTTCATCAGTGAGAAGCCTTGGCTACCCACCTTTATATCTACTTCACTACCAAACTATGAGAATAAAATTGAAAACACAATGTTTTCAATCCAAGCTCATTAGCTTATATAGTCATGTAGATCTGAACTCAGTTCAGTACCTATGCATTTTGGTGTCTTTGGTTTTTTAATAACTATAGTCATCATTATCCTATTAGCCAGGATTGGTATTAAACCACTAAACATCACATGATCACCATTTCTTATGCTTGTAGCATTCATTGATTACTCTAGCATGCACTGAGTGGCACTATTGTATGAAGAGTTTTGCTTGTTTTAAAAATTGTTCTTAAGAGATTATAAGATGCCATTTATTATCCGAGTGTTATTATATTGTTATGTAGTTGATGTTGTTTAAATGAATTCTTAGTAGCTCTATATTAAGAAAAAAAGTAATGTCAAAACTACATTATGAAATATTTGAAATAAAATTAATGTCATTATTGAATGTTGCTGATATTAAAAATATGAATTTGGGTTGTTTTAAAAAGTTTTATCATATGATTTGGTGATTATTTTCAAAAATATACAATATATAAATAAACTGCACTAATCACAGTAATTCAAAGTAATAATATTTAAAAATTATAATATTTATCACAATTTATATAATTTATAATTACTTACAAAAGATTAACTTTCATTATTTTTTATTCATGATATATTATTTGATTACATTTTTAAATTGGCATTTTCTATTTAGATTATTTTTATTTCTAAACTATGAATAAGAAAGTATTTTTTCTACAACATTTACTTAAATTATTTTGTTGATTATTTATTTTGATATTATTATTTTTATATCAGGTCTTGCTTTGGCCAATGGAAAATGCTGGAGAGAACAAAGACGATTTGCAATAACAACATTGAAAGATTTTGGATTTGGAAAATCAAGTCTTGAAGATCGCATCATGTGTGAAGTGCAAAATGTTATAGAGGTTCTGACTGCACATAATGGAAAATCATTCCAAATGAATCATCTATTAGATAAGGCAGTGTGCAATGTCATCTGCTCTTTAACGTTTGATTTACGATATGACTATAATAACAAAACTTTAGAACGATTGTTGGAGTTAATGGAAGTTATTTTTAAAAACTTTGGGATGTTAAATCCTGTTAATTTTTTCCCACCTATTAGATACATATCTCCTGCCTTCAAGGAGTTTGCAAAAGCAAGATATGAAACAAAAGATTTTTTAAATAAAGTTATTGATGAACACTTTGAAACATATCAACCTGATTCTCCTAGAGATTTTATTGATGTTTTCATTCAGCAAATGAAAAAAGACGAGGAACATAATGTTAAAGATAGCACATATACAAGTAAGGCCTTAACTGGTTTCTAAAAGATGTTTTTTTCTTCCATAGATATTATTTACACATTAAAATTCTATATACTTACTTCTTTCAATATATTCATCCATCCATTTACTCATACTTATATACATATATCTGTACTTCTTTATTTATCTATCTCCAGTTGTCTCTCTAATCATCTATTCATTTAAATATCTGTATTTGCCAATGCATATCTATATATCTTATTTAATTATTTGTTCAATTGTAACTTTATAAATTTTACTATATATTTTTCACCTTATATACACATATATGTTGTATCTGTCAGAATTGTCCAAGCCTCATGAAAATCACCCAAGGAAAATTTTCAGGTGCATTCTTTGATGTCACATGACAAACAACATTTTCATTCGATAACTTGTTAAGATCAGTTAGATACATGAGATTCTTATCAACCTCATTGATTGCAAAATAATGACAAATGCTTAAGATGAGATACTATAATTTATTCACACACACACAAATATATATATATAAGTGAAATAACGCTTAAAGCTAAATGCGTTAATATGTAATCATTAGAAAACAGTCACCACCTAAACATACCAATATAGATAGAAATCAATATTTCTCACTGTTGTCAAGGCAACCTCTCTCCTTTAATAATAAGATGAGATATTAGCTTAAAAAGCTGATTATCAGTTTATTTAATAATAAGAATGGAAATCCCACTCTTACTAATGGTCCAATAAATATATATACCAATATAGATAATAATCAATATTGGCATGTTTAGGTGGTGACAGTTTTCTAATGGTTGGAACTTAATTATATATATATTAAAACAAAATAAATGTCTGCTAATATTAATAATACAATAACGAAACTTAAATATATTTCAAACAATGGTAAACAGTTTATAATGTAATGTAACATAAATAAAAAAACACATAAAGAAATATTTTCATTTATATTCATAATCATTATCAACTCAACTTTCAAAATGGAATCATCTATTACCAACCGGAAACACATGTTGATTTAAATATCCCACAATTCATTAATCCTAACATTTGCTGACTGTCTGTTTATTATCGTGTTTTTATACCTACTAATAAAAACTGCCTCTTTAAACTGCCTCTTTAATTTTTCTTTTTTCATTATCTCTCTTTTGGCCTAAAATTTTTATTTTGTTTATATCAAAATCAAATTGAAAATTACAATTCCTATCTTGATCATAAAAAACAGATTTAGTATATAACTTGATTTCATTATTATTATCATTACATATCTGTACATTTTTCAAAACTCTTTTATACAACAATTTATGTTCTTTAATTCTTTTCTCCATATTACATTTAGATTCCCCCACATGATAAGTTACACCCACAAAAAATTCTATAAATTATATCATTCACATTATTTTTTTCTAATTTATCTCTTGAATTATTAACCATTCTATTTAAATTACCCGATCCATAAAATGAAACATATATATACTATTATAAACCTTTTCCCTAAATTTTACTTGATTATTATTATAAAAAGGCAAAGAAATCCACATATTACTCTCAATTTTTTCATCACCAGTATTCCTATTAATTTTCTTACTAAATTGACAAACCACTTGATAAATTTCTTTTATATTATAACCTACACTTAATAATTCACTTATATAATTTTCAATATTTTTCTTTTTATCACATGCATATTTACACAAAATATTATTTCTATGTAAAAAAGACCTAAAACCAGCCATTTTATAATTAAGTGGCACTTTAGATAAATATGGAATATACCCTCTCCTTTCAATAGGTTTAATAAACAATTTATAATCAATCATATTATTGTTTCTTGAAATCATCAAATCTAAATATTTAATACTGTTATTACTTTCTTTCATCATAGTCCAGTTAAGACCTTTTAATTTATTGTATTCATCAAAAATATTATCAATCATTTCTGAAGAAGCACATACAAAAACATCATCAACATATCTTGTATATATCTTAATATTTCCCATAAATATAAATTTGTTTAAAATCTTTTCTTCATAATATGACAAAACAAATTGTTAATTAAACCTATTGAAACGAGAGGGTATATTCCATATTTATCTAAAGTGCCACATAATTATAAAATGGCTGGTTTTAGGTCTTTTTTTACATAGAAATAATATTTTGTGTAAATATGCATGTGATAAAAAGAAAAATATTGAAAATTATATAAGTGAATTATTAAATGTGGGTTATAATATAAAAGAAATTTATCAAGTGGTTTGTCAATTTAGTAAGAAAATTAATAGAAATACTGGTGATGAAAAAATTGAGAGTAAGAAGTGGATTTATTTGCCTTTTTATAATAATAATCAAATAAAATTTATGAAAAAAGTTTATAATAGTATATATAACGTTTCATTTTATGGATCAGGTAATTTAAATAGAATGGTTTATAATTCAAAAGATAAGTTAGAAAAAAATAATGTGAGCAATATAATTTATAGATTTTTTTGTGGGTGTAACTTATCATATGTGGGGGAATCTAGATGTAATATGGAGAAAAGATTTAAAGAACATAAATTGTTGTATAAAAGAGTTTTGAAAAATGTACAGATATGTAATGATAATAATAACGAAATCAAGTTATATACTGAATCTGTTGCTTATGATCATGATAGGAATTGTAATTTTAAATTTGATTTTGATATAAACAAAATAAAAATTTTATGCCAAGAGAGAGATAATGAAAAATGAAAAATTAAAGAGGCAGTTTTTATTAGTAGGTATAAAAATATGATAATAAACAGACAGTCAGCAAATGTTAGGATTAATAAATTGTGGGTTATTTAAATTGTCATGTGTTTCCAGTTGGTAATAGATGATTCCATTTTAAAAGTTGAGTTGATAATGATTATGAATTTAATCAAAAATATTTCTTTATGAGTTTTTATTTATATTACATTATAAATTGTTTACCATTGTTTGGAATATATTTAAGTTTCATTATATATATATATATGAAAAATAAAAACAAGTTAGTCACGTAACCTGCTATCACTTGTTATTTATGATCAATAGATGGCATCTTTACCAAAACCGCCGAAACAAGTGTAAAATATTTTTACATAAACGCAAAAGGAGTCAGAATTAACTACCTCTTTCATTTTGCTCACCTCCAGATCAGCTGATTTCAAACTAGCTTGAAATCAGCTGATCTGGAGGTGAGCAAAATGAAAGAGGTAGTTAATTCTGACTCCTTTTGCGTTTATGTAAAAATATTTTACACTTGTTTCGGCGGTTTTGGTAAAGCCGCCATCTATTGATCATATATATATATAAGTAATAGTGTAATTGTGTTAGTATTCACAATTTATGGAAAGTAGATAATATACGTGAGAGCATTACTGGTATGAGAGTTTAATAATATTTAAATATTAATGTATTGCTACTTAAGATGGTGGAATACACCGAAGCTGGCTATAGCAAAGGAGATTAATGTTCAATTTTATATAGACATTTTTTTTTAAATTTAGTAGTTTTATTTTAGTGGATTGTTTTATTATACTTATATTATTTGATATTATATATATATATATATATATATATATATATATATATATATATATATATATATAAATAATATATGGCATAATATATATATATATATAATATATATATATATATATTGTGCCATTACAATTTAGTCATTAGCTAAATTTATAGTAATATGCATGTAAGAAAATGTAAAACAAAAATCATCATCACATTTTTATATAAAAAGGAAGCTGTAGTGCATCCAAGTTTAAACCCTACAAGATCCAGTTCTAAAAGCTTAAGATAGAAAGAAAGTGGGGCAACAGTTATATTCTTTATTTGTCTGTGTGTTGATATAAAAACTCCAAAAGAGTAGTACACACATTTAATAGGTAATTTTTTGTTAAAAAATAAAGTTATAACACACATGTGTAGGCAGTGTGTGTTATAAAAGCTATTTAATTAGTCACTTTTAAATTACACATATTAACTTTCTTTAAAACTAACCTACACTTGCTAAATTTTAATATCTTATTCTGTTTCTATTTTTGCTTTTCTATAATTGTAATTTGGATTTAAAAGCTAAGGATTTAATTTTAAATATTAGGGTTATAATTACTAAGCTAGCAATTAGATAATTTTAATGTCAGTTAATAAATAACTTGAATGTGTGTGTGTGTACATTGCATACATAAACTACATTTTTATTTATTAAATATTGAAAGAAAAAGAAGAAAATCTGTTAACTTATTTTTTTTTTTACTCAACAATTTTGTATTATAAGGGTTGTTTTTCTGTTCAAAAACTTAGAGACGATGTGAGAAGTCTAATTTTAAAAATGTCTCATCTTAAGATCGAAAAAAAGAAGCTCAAATTTGAGATGTTACATAGGTGTAAAAAAGGATTAAGACTATTTTTTCCTTCAAAACAAAAGTTTGTCTGGAATTCAGGTGTGTGATGTTTTTTTCTAATGTTCCTAAAAAGGATTGCACTCTCCAGCTAAAAATGAATTGATCAAAAAATAGAAATAAAAATCGGATATAAAAGCAGTCTGGAAAATCAATTATTGTTAGAGAGACTTTTTTAAAAATTATTGAAATTAAAACACACAAACATTTTTAATTCTGCTAGATAACCTTTTTAAAAATCATTTTTTTTAATATCAAGCTTTGAATGTTGAAAATATAAGGATGGCGGGCAAAGAAAAATTAATATATGTCTCGTCTGTTAACCAGACCATCCAGCCAGCACATCATATAGGAAAGAAAAGATGTCTTGTCTGAAAAATAATATTCTACACCTTTCAACTGACCGAGAGAAATCAGATGTTTTTAAATAGAAATAAGAAAGCATTCACCCACATTTGAAGGTGATCAGAAGAAAAATCATTAATCTACAGATAAATATTAAATCATCAAGTCCAATGAATTGTTCCAGTAACTGAGTTTAAACCCCAGAAAATTTATAAACATGAAAACAACTGCTGTACTTCATCCACTAAAAGAATCATGCTTGACAGGAAGAGAAGAAGAGTAATATAATGATTTCCAAATTGGCCACTAAAGCAAATAACCTCAATACGATCATCATCATCAAATAATTATGCACCTCAAGAAAGAGATTGTTCCAAAGAAACATGGAAATTGTTCCTGCCAAAGATAGACATTAAACAAGATAAATTTAAATCATTGGAAATCGCTGCCAAAGAATGGAACTGGTAATATTAATTTTTTTATGTTTTCTTTATAATATCAGAGACTTAGTAAAATATTAGCAACAGAGAGGTATATTTTGTTTAAAGAACTTTTAAAACAACCACGATCAATTGAAACCCAGCATTTCTTAATAAAAATAAGCATATGCATTAATGATTTCATATGTACTAAAATTATGATTGTCTTTTAACTTAAAGTTATGAAATGTTATTAATATGTAACACTTTTTTTTATTATTTTGTTTTAAATAATATTTTTGTTATTATGGGGATAAAACACGCACATACATAATAATATAATACTTGTTGCATATATGTAATTGTGTGTGAATGTAAAGAAAAAATAGGCGGTATTAAAAATATTAGATTTTGTTTTAAGTTAAAGTATAGCATTTCAGAGGAAATCTTGCTCTCGCACTTCTACTAACATTTATTTTTTTATCATTCTACTTCACATGTTAGATTTATAAAAGTATGTGTGCGAAAAAGAAGAGAGAGAGAGAGAGAAAAAAAAGAATGTTTATTTTTTTTTGAGACATTTTCTTGAGTGAAAATCATGGTCAATGTGACATCTAATTTGAAATACATTTACGGGAAAGAAGGAAGAACTTAAAATTAATGTTATGATTTTAAAACAGTCACTTATGATTACTGTTTTTATTTGTTAATATCAATTTTCATGTAGATATAGAAATTGTTATGTATATGTTAGAAATGCAGTAATAAATATTAGTTTATTTTATTAAACGAGGCATATATATTTCATTAAGAGTAGTCTTTATTAAGTGTGATCATTCATCATCAAGGTGATTATTAGATACTTAAGTTCCAATTAGATATACTAAAATTAAACAATAATTATGAATGTCTTTATAAAGATTAGGTTTATGATTAGGCTTAGTCTTAAAGCTGTGGTTGAAACCATTGTCGTTGTCATCATCATCATCAATATTTTAATTAATGACTAGTTAAATGTTTAAAGGCCATAAATAAATATTGATTTCTTATTATTATTATAATAACCACCATTCCATCATCCATTTCATGCAAGGATGAGTGAATTGCCATCCTAAATTAATAATATAATCTGATCTAGTAAAATTTATAAAAAAAAATATTGAAACACATTTATTATGTTGAGATCTAAGAAATGATTTCTGTCTAATGAATTTATATACTCCACTTTAGTTTAAAGATGTTTTATGTTACCAAGGTGTTTACTTAAATATTAGTGCATACAGTGCTATGGTCTAAAATCAAAATCATACATTTTGTAAGAAATAAGGTACCAAAGGGATTCAAACCTGATACATGTGAAAAAGTTATAAATATAACTTTGTCTAGGTCCAGCTAACCTAGTGGCACCCGGATAGACCATATTCACTTGTTGTTCACTTAGACATGCACTTGAGATCCAACCAAGAAATGAAAGTGGATAAAATCTACTGTCTGTATACCTGAGAAGATATTTTATTGAGTTACTAGTGTACTCACCTCACTTGATTTCCATATACCTGAGTTATGATAGTTTGTTCTGAATAATAATTGTTTATAGTTTCTATTTGTTTATCATTATTGATATTGTGATATCTTAAGAAATATAATTATAGAACTATGTTTTATTTAATCCAATAACCCTTAATATGATTGATAACTCAGTCTGTTATTTTGTTTAATAGCCACTACTCAGGTCTAATAATTATTTTCTTTTTGATATAAAATATAAAGCTACAATTCTTTTTGTTTATTAAGTTAAATAATATTTTATTTGGTATCAATGATCATAGTTTATTAAAGTTACAATGGACACCCAACTGAGGCTATGATATGTTACTATATACCTGAGATAAGGAGGGTCTATAGAATGATGGGAGATGTGTAGCTAAGAATAGAGAAATTTTTTAGTAAAATTTTTTTTTTCCAGTGAAATTTTTTTTTGACTTACAAAATTGAATTAGCCATATAGTCTCATTTTAGATTTGTGTGTGATGATGTTTAATATGATTTAATTTTTCATTGATGATGATAAAATGGGTACAACCATAAAACAGCTTAGTTTTGTTTTTATCAATTTTGAAAATAGGTGTATATCACAACTTTAGATAGTGGTGAAATAATTTTTTGAAACATTAAAATGACTTATTTCCAGATAGGACAGGCATAGTAATAGTGATGAATTATGGGATAGTAGTCTCAAGTGTGTTTGGAAAGTTCATTTTGTAAAAAAGTGTATGATTTTGGAGGTTGGATTGGATATTTGATCGTTGGAGTTTGGTTGGTTAGATTGCAGTTTTGATGATGAGTGGAGAGTTTTGTCATTGCCTTGAGAATGCTATGTATTCCTGTAACCCATGAATGATCAAACCCATTTACTGCTTCAACCCAATTTATTAGGTTATCTTTATTTTCTCATGAAGCAGTTAACATCAGTCCTGCCATGATATAAGCCTATAAGTCTCCAAGACAGAGAGCAAGGCTTAGTTTTCTGTAGTCTATAATACGCAGTTCATTCCTTGATACTTGCCACATAAGACTCCAAGTGAGAGAGCAAGGCATAGTTTATCTATTTTAGCCCTAAGACTTAAAATACTTCTTTTATTGCAACAGAGTTTGCATAATTCAATCAAGGGTTGTGGTAGTTAATAGTGATCGAATTGGGATGATCTTCTGAGTGGGTATGATGCATTGTGTGATTATAGTGCTATGACTGGATTCTTTTATTTATCTCAAGATTGTGAACTACTAGTCATTCTGTGGACTATCAATATCTGTCAAATCTCTAGGAGAATGGATGAATGTATAATTTGGGCTATTGCAGATAGACATGCACTATATAGACTATTGTTGTGTGATTCATCAAATAAGAACATTAAATATTTTTTTGTATTTGTAATGCATGATAAGGTGAAAAGCAAATCAGTCAGTTAGGCAAAGGTAGGTGTCAGACAAAAAGGTGATGTGTGTGTTTTTGGTGGTCAGGGAGGCTCAGATGAGATATATATTGAATATATTAAAATTTTAATAAGATGAGTGGACTTGACCTGAAAATGATTATGCAGATTTTCAAAAGATTCAGAGAAGATGTAAGACAAGATAGGAAGCAGTTTATGGAAAATTTAGAACAAAAGATAGAAAGTATACTAGAAGATAATAGAATCTTGAGAGAAAGATTAAGAGAAGATGATGAACGAGGCATCGAAAGTGTAGAAAGTTTAACAGAAGAGGAAAAGAAGAGTGAAGATGAATTAAAAGAAAAGATCAATAGCTCTGTTGAGAACAACAGCAAAATTCCTATGGCTTTGGGAAACAAAATAGAGAAACATGAGAAAAGTGCCTTAATTCCTGGAGATGATAATCTTTATAAAGAAGAGGATGGAGAGGTTGTAATTGGATTAGAAGTTATCAAAGAAGTAAAGGGGATAGTAACAAAGACTGAAGAGTTTCAGATGGCTATGTTAAAAGAGAAAGTAATAAAACAAATCCCAAGAAAGAGACCATATAAGGAAAGAGATAAATGTCTGATTAAAGTGAATCATGAAGTGAAAAGTAGGAAAAGAGAGTTGGAGGAAAAACTCCATGCACCAGATAATGTGATAAAGTTAAGAGAGGTAAGAGGAGAGATGAAACCAGATATTTTTAAAAAAAAGCCAAAGTTTCAACAGTCTGTACTTCTCAATCTAGTAACCAACCAGCATGTGTGGTTTCAAAAATCTGTCTTCTTAAATAGATTGGAGATACCTTATATATGGTACCGAGAATCAATCTCTCTGAAAAATTTAACTGCTCTAGAAAAGTCAAACATGAGTTATATCTGGTACAGAGAGGCAATCTCTCTGAAAAATGTAAATGTCCAGTGTGTATCATACAGAGAATCAATTTCTCTGAAAAGTTTAAATATCCATTATATATGGTACAAAGAATCAATGTCTCTAGAAAATTTAAGTGTGCCTTATATTTGGTACAGAGAGTGAACCTTTCTAGAAAATTTAGAAATAAATTATACATGGCCCAGAGAATCAACCTCTCTGGAAGATGTAATGATGAATTATATATGGTACAGCGAGTCAATCTTTCTGGAAAGTTTTAAAATAAAGTATGTATGGTATAGAGAGTCAATCTCTCTCAAAAACTTCAAGGCATATTATGTCTGGTACCAAGAGTCCATATTTCTAAATGGAGTCTGTAATAGGAGGTTATATAAAATAAATTCTCTGGATATGTTTTATAAATATCCAGTCAAGATGAAAAATGGAAATATTAAAAATGGACTGGATGTACATGTGCAATTAAATGCAGACCACAATATGAATTGAAATGAAAAAGCCATTCCAAATTACCAAAAAAATAGGAGAGAATGCTTTTATGCTTGCTACTCTTGATGGGAATAAGGGAACCTATAATGCTAGGAGTTTGATCCCTTATACTTCAGCAGAGTAGCTTGGCAAAGAGCTCCAAATAAATTATGTTTAAGTTTCCTAATGAAAAGGGGATTTGGTAGGCATCTAGATGATGTTTACATGTAGTTAGAAATTTTTTTTATTAGTGTGTTTATTATTATTAGTGTTATTTTATCTGTTATAATTTTCTTATTAGATATAGTTAAAACAAAGGTGCTGATGATTTTATTCGAAGGGGGGTAATGTTGTGCCAATACAATTTAGTCATTAGCTAAATTTATAGTAATGTGCATGTAAGAAAATGTAAAACAAAAATCATCATCACATTTTTATATAAAAAGGAAGCTGTAGGGCATCCAAGTTTAAACCCTACCAAGATCCAGTTCTAAAAGCTTAAGATAGAAAAAGAGTGGGGCAACAGATATATTCTTTATTTGTCTGTGTGTTGATATAAATACTCAAAAAGAGTAGTACACACATTTAATAGGTAATTTTTTGTTAAAAAATAAAGTTATAATGCATATGTATAGGCAGTGTGTGTTATAAAAGCTATTTAGTTAGTCACTAAAAAATTACACATATTAACTTTCTTTAAAACTAACCTACACTTGCTAAATTTTAATATCTTATTCTGTTTTTATTTTTGCTTTTCTATAATTGTAATTTGGATTTAAAATCTAAGGATTTAATTTTAAATATTAGGGTTATAATTACTAAGCTAGCAATTAGATTATTTTAATGTCAGTTAATAAATAATTTGAAGGAGTGTGTGTGTACATTGCATACATAAACTACATTTTCATTTATTAAATATTGAAAGAAAAAGAAGAAAATCTGTTAAATTATTTTTTTACTCAACAATTTTGTATTATAAGGGTTGATTTTCTGTTGAAAAACTTAGAGACGATGTGAGAAGTCTAATTTTAAAAATGTCTCATCTTAAGATCAAAAGAAAGCTCAAATTTGAGATGTTACATAGGTGTAAAAAAGGATTAAGACTATTTTTTCCTTCAAAACAAAAGTTTGCCTAGAAACCAGGTGTGTGATCTTTTTTTTTTAATGTCCCTAAAAAGGATTGCACTCTCCAGCTAAAAACAAATTGGTCAAAAAATAGAAATAAAAATCAGATATAAAATCAGTCTGGAATATCAATTATTGTTAGAGAGACTTTTTTAAAAATTATTGAAGCTGAAGCAGACAAACATTTTTAATTCTGCTAGATAACCTTTATTTTTTTAAATCATTTTTTTTTAATATCAAGTTTTGAATGTTGAAAATATAAGGATGGCGGGCTAAGAAAAATTAATATATGTCTCGTCTATTGACCAGACCATCCAGCCAATGCATCATACAGGAAAGAAAAGATGTCTTGTCTGAAAAATAATATTCAACACCTTTTAACTGACCGAGAGAAATCAGATGTTTTTAAATAAAAATAAGAAAGCATTCACCCACATTTGAAGGTGATCAGAAGAAAAATGATTAATCTACAGATAAATATTAAATCATCAAGTCCAATTAATTGTTCCAGTAAATGAGTTTAAACCCCAGAAAATTTATAAATGTGAAAACATCTGCTGTACTTCATCCACTAAAAGAATCATGCTTGACAGGAAGAGAAGAAGAGTAATATAATGATTTCCAAATTGTCCACTAAAGAAATAACCTCAATACGATCATCATCATCAAATAATTATACACCTCATGAAAGAGATTGTTCCAAAGAAACATGGAAATTGTTGCTGCCAAAGATAGACATTAAACAAGATAAATTTGAATCATTGGAAGTCGCTGCAAAAGAATGGAACTGGTAATATTAATTTTTTTATGTTTTCTTTATAATATCAGAGACTTAGTAAAATTTTAGCAACAGAGTGGTATATTTTGTTTAAAGAACTTTTAAAACAACCAAGATCAATTGAAACCCAGCATTTCTTAATAAAGATAAGCATAAGCATTAATGATTTCATATGTACTAAAATTATGATTGTCTTTTAACTTAAAGTTACAAAATATTATTAATATGTAACACATTTTTTTATTATTATTTTGTTTTAAATAATATTTTTGTTATTATGGGGATAAAACACGCACATACATAATAATATAATACTTGTTGCATATATGTAATTGTGTGTGAATGTAAAGAAAAAATAGGCAGTATTAAAAATATTAGATTTTGTTTTAAGTTAAAGTATAGCATTTCAAAGGAAATCTTGCTCTTCTACTAACATTTATTTTTTTATCATTCTACTTCACATGTTAGATTTATAAAGGTATGTGTGCGAAAGAGAAAAGAGAGAGAGAAAAAAAGAGTATTTTTTGAGACATTTTCTTGAGTGAAAATCATGGTCAATGTGACATCCAATTTGAAATACATTTACTGGAAAGGGGGAAGAATTTAAAATTAATGTTATGATTTTAAAACAGTCACTTATGATTACTGTTGTTATTGTTAATATCAATTTTCATGTAGATATAGAAATTGTTATGTATATGTTAGAAATGCAGTAATAAATATTAGTTTATTTTATTAAATGAGGCATATATATATTTCATTAAGAGTAGTCTTTATTAAGTGTGATCATTCATGATTCAGGTAAATAATAGCTATTTAAATTCCAATTAGATATACTAAAATTAAACAATAATTCTGAATGTCTTTATAAAGATTAGGTTTATGATTAGGCTTAGTCTTAAAGCTGTGATTGAAACCATTATTGTTGTCATCATCATCATCAACATTTTAATTAATGACTAGTTAAATGTTTAAAGGCCATAAATAAATATTGATTTCTTCTTCTTATTATTATTATAATAACCACCATTCCATCATCTATTTCACGCAAGAATGAGTGAATTGCCATCCTAAATTAATAATATAATCTGAGCTAGTAAAATATATAAAAATAATATTGAAACACATTTATTATGTTGAGATCTAAGAAATGATTTCTGTCTAATGAATTTATATACTCCACTTTAGTTTAAAGATGTTTTATGTTTCCTAGGTGTTTACGTAAATATTAGTGCATACAGTGCTATGAGTCTAAAATCAAAATCATACATTTTGTAAGAAATAAGGTACCAAAGGGATTCAAACCTGGTAAATGTGAAAAAGTTATAAATATAACTTTGTCTAGGTCCAGCTAACCTAGTGGCACCTGGATAGACCTTATTCACTTGTTGTTCACTTAGACATGCACTTGAGATCCAACCAAGAAATGAAAGTGGATAAAATCTACTGTCTGTATACCTGAGAAGATAATTTATTGAGTTACTAGTGTACTCACCTCACTTGATTTCCATATACCTGAGTTATGATAGTTTGTTCTGAATAATAATTGTTTATAGTTTCTATTTGTTTATCATTATTGATATTGTGATATCTTAAGAAATCTAATTATAGAACTATGTTTCATTTAATCCAATGACCCTTAATATGATTGATAACTCAGTCTGATCTTTGGTTTAATGGCCACTACTCAGGTCTAATAATTATTTTCTTTTTGATATAAAATAAAAAGCTACAATTCGTTTTATTTATTAAGTTAAATAATATTTTACTTGGTATCAATGATCATAGTTTATTAAAGTTACAATATATATATATATATATATATATATATATATATTGTAACTATAATATATATATATATATATATATATATATATATTATAACATTTTGTTTGTTCAGCGCCAATTATAACCTTTTTATTTACAACCGAGTCCAACAACCCATCTCTCATGCAGCCTCCCTCAGGATCAATGGCAATATTGAAGTCTCCAATCATAATTGTAGGATCTGAGTTACTAGTTATTGGTACATAATTGGTCTGTTGAGTATTGTGGATGATAGGGGATGATTTTTGTATTGGTTTATCCAGGTGTATTGGTATTGATTGTTTGTCAGAGATAATCAAGATTGATGAATCCCAGGTTTGTGGTATCTCTGCTTGGGTATTTTCATTATCACCTGTTTGAATTAAAGTTGGGGTTATTTTGTTGTTGATATTTGTATTATATGTGTTTAATTGGTCCAGCAACGATGTGTTTTTGAGTGTTTTAATCCATGTGTTTGACATACTTTGGTGGGACATTCTTGAATTAAATGCAATCATTGAATGCGCTCATTGCAATGAAAGCACTGGGGTGGTAATCCTCTGAAAGTGATGATTACTGGTGAGATGTCTGTTTCGTCTATAGTTGGTATGTCACTAGGTGTAACATTTTTGTTTAATGTTATGCTAAACATCACAATATTTAAGAATACTGGGATAACTGCATTTTTATCAACCAGATAATTAAAGTTTGTTATTTCCCCATATTTTGAAAGAATTAATTGCAAGTCAATTTTATTAAAATCAATATAGCAGTTTTTGATTCTTCTTTGTAGAGATAGGGGGCACTCTATATTGATATAACAAAGGATTCTCGAGTTTTGAAAATATTCCTTTGCATTTTATTATGAAATTCTAAGCATAAATATCTATTATTAAGATGGCGTAATATTTTATAAATAAATGTCCATAATTTTTTTTCAGTCAAAAGTTGATAAAATTCATCCATAGGAAATTTAAATAAATTGCATTGTGTGTTTGCAACTGCCATTATTAACATTTTCTCACTATGAAATTTTTGGAATGATCTAAAGAGACTTTGAGGTATGATTTGGTTAAAATTATTTGTGTGCTGAGCATATAATTCCAAAGTAATTAATTGGGTATCATTTGCATTTATATTTACACTACTTTGTTCACCTTTGCTATCATTTTCTAGGCCTAATACTTCTGTTAAGTATTCAGTTGAATTCTGCACGTTACTGGTAATATTCTTGGCATGAGATTTAACTGCTGTAGGGTGCAATTTATTTTCTTTTATTTGATTTTCCTTTAGACATTGTTTGAAAAAGTGTTGATTATTATCTGACTTTTGCATAAGGTTATTAGCATAAATAGTATTAATTGTTTTTGGTAATTCAGGGAAAAGATCCATGTTTTTGATATACTCTTGCATGCTCGTTTGAAGGTTAACAGAGCCAAACATTGTCTTTGGTTTCATTAGCTTAGCTTGTAGTTTCACTTGATTGTTAGTTTGAATTGTGTTATTCAATTTATTTTGGTTATTGATTGTAATTTGAACATCTTCAGTTTGAAATGATGAATTATTATTAGAAATATAATTATTATTAGAAATAATAGAATTATTTGTAGGCTCACTTACACTTGCCATTTTACTTAGAAGCAATGAGTTTTTCGACTCCATAATTATAGAGCAGATAAACTAAAATCTGTCAGATTTTAAGAAATGAAGTAGATTTTACCTACCTAATTGTTTATTCCAGTGTAATAATCTATAATGATAAAAGTATCAACAACGAGTAGACTCAAAAAGTAAAATTTCAATGAAAATTTTTAAAATTATTTGGACCCAAAATGACATGCTTGTGAGGCATGGTGGCCATCTTGACTACTCCTACTCCTACTCATCCTCCTCCTACTCCTACTCCTCCTACTACTACTCTTCGTACTCCTCCTCCTCCTTGTCGTCCTCCTCCTACTACTACTACAACTCCTACTACTACTACTACTCCTACTACTACTCCTACCACTACTACTACTACTACTACTATTCCTACTACTACTCCTACTACTACTACTCCTACTACTACTCCTACTACTCCTACTACTACTCCTACTCCTCCTACTACTACTCCTCCTACTACTACTACTTCTACTACTACTACTACTACTCCTACTACTACTACTCCTACTCCTGCTACTACTACTCCTACTCCTGCTACTACTACTACTCCTACTACTACTCCTACTACTACTACTCGTACTACTCCTACTACTACTGCTACAACTACTCCTACTACTCCTCCTCCTTCTACTACTACTCCTACTACTACTCCTACTACTACTACTACTACTCCTACTATTACTACTACTACTACTCCTACTACTCCTACTACTACTATTACTTCTACTACTAAGACTCCTCCTACTACTACTACTCCTACTCCTACTACTACTACTCCTACTACTACTCCTACTCCTACTACTACTACTACTACTTCTACTACTACTACTACTACTACTACTACTTCTACTACTACTACTACTACTACTACTACTACTACTCCTACTACTACTACTACTACTACTACTACTACTACTACTCCTACTCCTACTACTCCTACTACTACTACTACTATTCCTACTCCTACTATTACTCCTACTACTATTCCTCCTCCTCCTCCTGCTACTACTACTACTCCTACTACTACTCCTACTACTATTACTACTTCTACTACTACTCCTACTACTTCTACTACTATTCCTACTCTTACTACTACTCCTACTACTACTCCTACTTCTACTAGGACTCCTACTCTTACCACTACTCCTACTCCTACAACTCCTACTCCTCCTCCTACTCCTACTCCTCCTACTACTACTCTTCCTACTCCTCCTCCTCCTCCTACTACTACTACTACTACTACTACTACTACTCCTACTACTACTACTCCTAGTACTACTCCTCCTCCTCCTACTACTACTACTAGTACTCCTTTAACTACTCCTAATACTACACCTACTCCTCCTACTAATACTACTCGTACTACTACTCCTACTCCTACTACTACTACTCCTACTACTACTCCTACTCCTGCTACTACTTCTACTACTCCTACTACTACTACTACTACTCCTACTACTCCTACTCATCCTCCTACTCCTACTACACCTACTCCTACTCCCACTACTACTACTCATACTACTTCTACTCCTACTACTACTACTACTACTACAACTACTCCTACTACTTCTACTCCTCTTACTATTCCTACTTCTACTCCTACTACTACTACTACTTCTACTCCTACTACTACTACTACTCTTACTACTCCTACTCCTACTACTCTTACTACTACTACTTCTACTACTAAGACTCCTACTACTATTACTCCTACTACTTCTTCTACTACTACTTTAACTCCTACTACTACTACTACTCCTGCTACTACTACTACTACTACTACTACTACTACTATTCCTACTCCTACTACTACTCCTACTTCTACTCCTCCTACTACTACTCCTACTACTACTACTCCTACTAATACTCCTACTACTTCTACTCCTACTCCTACTTTTCCTCCTCCTAGTACTACTACTCCTGCTACTACTCCTACTTCTACTCCTACTACTACTACTTCTACTACTTGTCCTGCTCCTACTTCTTTTCCTCCTACTACTGCTACTACTCCTACTCTTACTCCTACTCCAACTACTACTACTACTACTACTCCTACTACTACTAATTCTACTACTACTACTACTACTCCTACTACTACTACTCCTACAACTAAGACTCCTACTACTACTACTACTACTCCTACTCCTCCTACTACTACTCCTACTTCTACTACTACTACTCCTACTCATCCTCTTCCTACTACTACTAGTACTCCTTCTCCTCCTACTCATACTACCACTACTCCTACTCCTCCTACTACTACTCCTGCTCATACTTCTACTACTACTCCTGCTCCTACTCCTTTTACTTTTACTCCTACTACTAATCCTACTACGCCTACTCTTACTCCTACTCCTACTACTACTCCTACTACTAATTTTACTCCTACTACCACTACTACTACTAATAGTACTACTCCTCCTCCTACTACTCCTACTCCTACTACTCCCACTACTACTACTACTCCTACTACTACTCCTACTACTACTACTCCTACTACTACTCCTGCTACTCCTACTACTACTCCTACTACTCCTACTACTACTGCTACTCTTACTTCTACTACTACTACTCCTAGTACTCCTACTCCTCCTCCTCCTACTACTACTCTTACTCCTACTACTACTCCTACTCCTTTTACTCCTACTCCTACTACTATTCCTACTACTCCTACTTTTACTCCTACTACTACTCCTACTACTATTCCTACTACTCCTACTTTTACTCCTACTACTACTCCTACAACTCCTACTCTTACTCCTACTACTACTCGTACTCTTACTCCTACTATTCCTACTTCTACTACTACTCCTACTACTACTCCTACACCTACTTCTACTCCTCCTACTCCTACTCCTACTACTCCTACCACTACTCCTACTCCTACTACTACTCATACTAATACTACTCCAAATCCTCCTACTACTACTACTCCTACTACTACTACTTCTACTCCTTCTACTACTACTACTCTTACTTCTCCTACTCCTACTACTACTACTCCTATTTTTCCTACTTCTACTGCTACTACTACTACTCCTACTCCTCCTACTTTTACTCCTACAACTACTCCTACTCATTTTACTTCTACTCCTATAACTAGTCCTACTACTCCTACTCCTACTACTATGCCTACTACTCCTACTCCCACTCCTACTCCTACTAATACTACTCCTACTCCTACTACTCCTACTACTACTACTCCTACTCCTACTACTTCTACTTCTTCTACTACTACTACTACTACTCTTACTTCTCTTACTCCTACTACTACTACTCCTATTTTTCCTACTCCTACTCCTACTACTATTACTCCTACTCCTCCTACTTTTACTCCTACTTTTTTTACTCCTACTCCTATAACTAGTCCTACTACTCCTACTACTATGCCTACTACTCCTACTCCTACTACTACTACTCCTACTACTACTTCTCCTACTACTCCTACTTCTACTACTACTACTCCTACTACTCCTACTACTACTATACTACTACTGCTACTACTACTATTACTACTTTTACTACTACTCCTACTCCTATTACTCCTACTTCTACTACTTCTACTCCTACTAGTACTTCTTCTACTCCTACTACTACTACTATTCCTACTACTACTACTACTCCTACTACTACTACTCCAACTACTACTGCTACTACTCCTACTACTACTACTTCTACTACTACTACTACTACTCCTACTATTACTCCTCCTCCTACTCCTACTACTATTCCTACTACTACTCTTACTACTCCTACTCTGTCTACTACTCCTCCTCCTCCTCCTCTTCCTCCTACTACTACTATGACTACTACTACTCCTACTACTACTCATACTATTCCTACTAATACTATTCCTACTACTACTTCTACTACTCCTACTACTACTCCTACTACTCCTACTACTATTCTTACTACTCATACTACTACTCCTACTACTCCTACTACTACTCCTACTACTTTTACTACTCCAATAGTACTCCTACTCTTACTACTACTACTACTACTACTACTACTACTATTACTACTACTACTACTCCTACTACTCCTACTACTACTACTTCTACTAGAATTTTAGTTTTAAAAGTTTTTTATTATTATGTCTATATTGTGATTACAAGTTAACAATGTTACATAATTTCTATATTCTGATTACGTGTTAAAAATATTTTTATATATATTTTTTTTTTATAAAAAAAAGTAAACAAATGTTACATGAAAGATAAAATGAAGAAAAAAATTGGGGCAAGAAAATTAATGAGTAAGATTTCCTCTGATGGTTGTGATAGTTTTTTGAGTCTACTGCTGATTTTGTTTAAGATTTATGATTGTGGAGATAATTTTATGAGCCTCCAAGTGGCGTTGAATATATCCGCCAGGGCCAAAAAATGATCTCTCATTTTAATTTTTCAGATTTTATTTTCAAAGAGAGATTTAAATTTTCTTGATGTTGGATTAAATACAAAGTGACACCTTAAGAACCAGAGAGTAAAAATGATAAAGGTGGAAAGTCTTATATTGGGATATATTCCTTTTTGAATATTTTCTCTTATGATGTCACATATTGGTTTAGAATTATAAATGAATGTGGATATTAGTTGTCTATATATATATATATATATATATATATTGTAACAAGCACAGATGACGTTACATTATTTTTTATTATTATTAAACATTAAAATAAAAAGTTCACATTAAAAAAATTTTTTTTTAAGACAAAAAAATTGAAAATTAAAAAATCATCTTAAACTCGCATATATATAAAATCGCACAGATAAATAATTATTAAAATAAAACTTTATTAAAAAAAGAGTAGTTTAAAACTAAATTTTAAAAAGATTTGGGGATAAAATTATATCTTTAAATTTATCTTTAAATATATCTTTTTATTTGGAAAACAGGTTAATTAATGTGATTGAAATGATTATTATAATTAGTCCAATTGAACAAGCCCTTGGGCATTTAAATGTATAATCAACGGTCAGATAGGAAAATAGAAACTTTTAGCAAATAAAAAGAAATCCCTATGGAATCAGACCTCAGCGAAAAGACCACCATCATCGATGATGTAATGTTGAGTCAATCCTTAAGATTAATATAAAAGGAAAATCCAAAACAATAATTAATTATTAGAAAATTGCTGAAAGTAAAAATAAAAATCTTAAAAGTTATTATCACCATCACCAAGAATGTAATCAACTAAATCATGCTTCCTTTGGTGCGGCCAGCCAAAGGCAGCCTTCATCTCCATGGATCCCGTTTTCAGAAGTCATCATAAATGTTCATAAATCATCATAAGTCTTCATAAATTTTCATCGCGAAGGAACAAGCATGAAGAAAGAAAAGTATAAATTATAAATATGAAGTATAAACTGTTCCATTTTAAAATCTCTGAACTTTCTTAAAATATTAACTATAGACTTTCTCTCTGGAGCAAACATGAACTTTATTTCTTATTTTTTTTAAATCTTGCAATGTTAAAAGTAATAGCTAAAGTTTAAAACGTAATCTCTTAAAATATGCATTGTTTTTTTTATTCATGCTTAATTAATATCTGTTTATAATAGGGTAGGGGTTTGTGATTACAAACTTAAATTTTAAAATAGAAAAACATAGTTATTTGTGCATTAATAATTTTAAAAATAGGTTAAAATAGTATTTCTGGAAAGAAAATAAGTTAAATATAATGCTCATTTTAAAATGATTTTAAAACTGTAAACTAAATATTTTATTTTTATTAAATTAATAAAAATGATTTAAATGTTAGTTGAGTATGGATGGCTATATGCTAGTTTAAAGAGGTTTTGATCTCGGACTATTTGTTTCATAGTTGTGTCAATGCTGGTGGAGGGATATATGGACATTTATATCAATGTAATGGGAAGTGTGCTAGCACCTAGGGTGATGAGTCCACTGAATGCATGACCCCAAAGAAGTAGTCATACCATTGAAATGGATGCAGACATATTTCCTGCATCATTGACCCATTCCAGCTCTATGGATTGAGAAGATAAGTCGTCAAGATAAGACCGCTCTCTCATCCATATGTAGCTTTTCTATTTATTAATTTATATGCATGTTTCCTTCACCCGATACAGATGCACATTCCTGTGGGATGAAGGCCATGTCTTCTCCAATAATAACACACCATTCAGATGCACATTCCTGTCGACGTGATTCTATGCTAACATGTTCACATTGCATTGGTTGCTGATATATATCTGGAAGTGAATATTGGTGTGGCTGCAGATTTTTAGTCTGGAGTCAAGTGATTTGAATATTTGTGAGTGCATCTAGGTAGCTCATTTATGCTCAACATTCTAAGATTAAAAATAATAGTAAACAATAATGAAACAAACAATTTTTTTTATATAATTATTTTTCAAGTTTTGTGTGTCGTCACACACACACATATATATATGTAAATAAATTTTTTGTGTTATTAAAACTGACAGTGCTTGCTTTTTTTATTCTTTATTATTAAAAATATATTTTAATAAATATATTAAGTTTCTGCATCAACTTGAGCTAGTGACGTGGGCTGACGGTCGTGATCTTAACAGTGCATATCTGTCGACTTTATAAATTTTCTAGGTTCAAAGTAGCCTAGTGGCGCTCTGTCAGCAGATACGGTAAGACTGAATGCTTCACCATCATCCCTGACCATTATAATATATATATGTACGTGTGTATATATATATATGTAAGGCATTGCAGTGGTATAAAATGTTGCATTGTTTCATCATCCCTACCACATAAGGGACAGATAGGTTGAATGTTAGTATATTTCCTTTTATTGAAAAAAAATGCACTTGTTGGTAAAGCATTCATGTTAATTTTAATGAGGAAGTCAAAGTATTTACTTTCTAAATATCATTTTTGTATTAGAGATTTATTTGTTAGTTTAAGTGTACTATCTAGTGTTTGAAGTAGATCTAGGTTAGTCATATTTTGATATGCATCCCAGTACTTTATTTCTGCTGTAAACATATTATCTGGTAACTTGTATTGACATATGTGTTAAATTAGATTATTAATGAACTTATTGTTGATAGGCGGAGGTGTGTCTGTAGGAGATATTGGAATGAAAACCTGAAAATTCTGAAAGTTACTGCAAATTTTAAATAGTGTATTATAGGATTTTTGATAATAAAAGGTATTTATTGAATGCAAAGATAAGCCATTAAATTTTGATTGCTTTTGGAGTTTATTAATGCTAATAGAAATGGTCTTCTGGTTCAAGATCAATTTAGTACATAGAGAATTGATTTTCTAGATGAATGAGTTTGTGAATTTAATGGTGGGTGAATAGAAATTAATTTTTGGATAGATTAGCATGTTAATTAGAGATATCTTGCTGTGTATTGAAAGATAAGCTTTAGTTAGAGAATTAATAATTTTTTGTATGGAAATGATTAGTTGATTTTGTATATTTATTCTCATTATATTTACTGATTGATGGAAGAAAATTCCCAGGAAGTTATGAGGTCGGGTTTCAACTTTTGTTTTAATTGGAGTGCCAGTAAGTATGGACCATGTGGCCATTTTGTTGGGATCGAATTTTAGAGTATAATCTTTTGTGTATTTTTCCAATATATTATGTTGTTAAGGCAACAATTTTTGTGAAGGAAGAAAAACAGTTATGTCACCCATGAATGAAATATGGTTAATTGTACGGTTTAAAAAAATTGTGTGTATTCCCGGTAGTTCAGCTTCAATTTGAAGTAAGAGGGGATTAATGTAGGTGATGAAGAGGAGGGCACTAAGGGGTGAATCTTGAGGAATTGAATTATGTGGAGTGAATTCTGATGACATTTTTCCATTTAAGGTGATGTGTATCTTTCTATTTATAAAGAGGTTAGCTAAAATATACATAATTGGAATCGGGATTCCATGACTACCAAGCACTTCTAAGAGTTTTTCAATAGGCACAGAATCAAAGGCAGCTTCAATATCTAATTGTACTGCAATAGGTGCAGCTTTTCTATGGTGGTGAGTGTCATCAGTTAGTGCCCTAAATAAGACATGAGCCTTGGGGATGGATGAGCCTTTTTTGGCAAACTGGAATTTAGATAGAGTAGGTAATATAAGAGGTTGGATTTTATATTTAATAATGGATTCTATTATTTTAATGATTAGTGGGGACATAGGTCTAAGATTATTGAGAGGTGAGGGTAGTAAAGGTTTTTTTTAGAAAGGCACTAGTGAGACAGGGTAGAGTAGTTCTATAGTATGAATGTGATTTGACAAGTAATGTAGCATATTGTAAATTATGGGAATAGTAAAGTGGCTAAAGTGTTCAAGCAAAAATTTCGGAATGGCATGTGTTCCTGGATGTGAGTTGTTTGGAATTGTTTTTAATTTATTTGTAATGTCTTCTTTAGATATATTAAGGATAGTTTGTGACATACCAAAATAAAGTGGAGCAAGAATTGGCATGGGTAGCTTTTGAAATTTAGTTTTAAAATATTGTTTAATTGGAGGAAGCATATTTATTCTGGTAACCATTTTATCATTTATTAAAATGGATGAGGGTGTTATTATATTAGAGTTATAGCCTAATGCCCATTTGAGATATGCCATTGGCCAGTCATGGGTGTTTTTAAAAAGATTTTGGCTTTTTTAATAGAAAGATAATTAGCTAGTGTGAGTTGTGTCTATTTGAACTCTTGCTTTAGTATCATTATGGTATTAACTGAATTTGAGTTGGTAGGTGTGCTTTTTAGCTTCATATGCAGTATATCTAATTTTTTTGAAAGTGCAGTAGAAGAAGGATTTCTTGGAGTATAATGTTTAATGTTAGAAGCTAAAATATTAATGAAGGCAAACCAAGCTTCTGTTGGTTGGAGTGAAAGTATGTCAATTTTTTTAAAATAAATGTATGCATTAGATATTATGGCTTCGGGAGCATTTTTTAATAGTAAGTGGGTGGTATTGTTCATTAAAGTGTTTAGTGTAGCTGCATATCTAAATTTAATATGACATTAAGGGCATGATGGTCAGAAAAGGCTACTGGGTTTAGGGAGGGCATAATTATAAAGTGCAATTCAGGAGAGTAAAAGAGTAGATCTATTAATGATGAATGATTTTTAGTGTAAAATGATACTGCATTTTATGAAAAGAAACCTTCTGAGCTCATTAACCTTTTGTTAATTTTATGAAGATATTTCATTGTAAAGTCTTGGTATGACATATTAAAGTCACTCAAGAGAATTATGGGGTGTGGATTTGTTGCTAGTGTTAAATTAATTATGTTAACAAGCTGGTGAATGAGTATTGGTTGATTATATAAATATAATGCTCTAATATTTATTGTGCATGCTGCATTATGGAGAGTGATGATAATCATGTGTTGATCAATATATAAGATATTGAAAGATTGGAATGGAGAGTTCCTATTGATGAGCACTCCTATTCCTGCAGCTGAATAGTTTGATGTGGAAAATCTGGTATATCCAAACTTGGTAAGATGCTGCTCAGGTTTAAAAGAAGAACTTACTGAGCATTTGGTTTCTGTAAAAAGAAGAATATGTGGTGTGAATTTCTGAATCCAGCTGGTAATGGCAAACATTCTATGGGGTGAGTTTATCCCTCTGACATTAACTTCAGTAATTGATACTAGCATGAATAATTCTAGATCGTACAATGATTATGGTAATTTGTTGTATATGCATAATGTTTATAGTTGTTATTGATCTTGGTAGTGGAAAGTATGATTTTGTGCAGCAAGTATAGAAATATGAGAACTGGAACAATCTATCTAATGTAACAGTGGGATAGGATGTTAAAGGAAGGTAATAATTTTGTATCATGTATAATGAGAATAGATATAGTATGTTTAATAATAAAAGGAAGATTGTATTAGTGAGTTTATAATTTATTGATATATGTGTTTGTTTTTTATAGAGTTTATGTTTATTTTGTTTATGGCTATAAGGTGTAACTATGTGTGGTTGTTTGTCATGTTGTGTGTGTATAATATTATTAATGTGATATATGTATTTTAGCTGGGTAAGTGTAATCAGCAATGAACCCCTACCAAACATAGAAATTAACAAAAAAATCATTACAACAGAGAATTTAACACAAATTGGATAAAATAAAAATAAAATAAAAAGGGTTGGATATAGTTCTTCATTCATGATATATCACTAAGTTTTGTTTGGTTTAATGTGTCCAGGATAATTTGCATTAGGATTATCTGATGAGTGTTCAGTAGTAACTTTTATTTTCTTATGTGTTCTTCTGTGGATATCAACTCCAGCTAAATACACCTGATGTTGTGGTGCAGGTGTGGTAGCAACTGAATGCAATTGTCTATCCGAGTATGTGTCTGTTTGAGTTCCTGTTATTTGGAGGTCAGAGTTATTAGATTTTATTTTTTTACTAAGGGGAGTGGATTGCTTGGTTGCAGCATGATTCACTGGTGATTTACATTTTATAGCGGTAGATTGAGTATTATTATCTTGAGTCGATTCAGTTACATGAATTCCCTTTTTTCTTATTGCAGTTTTTTTATTTTTTGTCACTAATTGAAACAGAATGGCATCTTCTGCGAAAATGTCTTCAAGTTCACTTGATGAGGATGAGCTTATATTCTCATCATCAAGTTTTGAGTTACTAGTTATTGGTACATAATTGGTCTCTTGAGTATTGTGGATGATAGGGGATGATTTTTGTATTGGTTTATGCAGGTGCATTGGTATTGATTGTTTCTCAGAGATAATCAAAGTTGATGAATCCCAGGTTTGTGGTATCTCTGCTTGGGTATTTTCATTATCTCCTGTTTGACTTAAAGTTGGGGTTATTTTGATGTTGATATTTTCGTTATATTTTGTTGTGTTTAATTGGCTCCAGCAACGATGTGTTTTCGAGCATTTTAATCCGCATTTTTGACATATTTTGGTGGGACATTCTTGTATTAAATGCGATCATTGTTTGCAATGAAAGCACTGGGTGGTAAATCTATGAAAGTTATGATTACTGGTGAGATGTCTGTTTCATGTACAGTTGGTATGTCACTAGGTGTAACATTTTTATGTAATTTTATGCTAAACATCGCAATATTTAAAAATAATGGGATAACTGCATTTTTAGCAACCAGTTATTTAAAGTTTCTTATTTTCCCATATTTTGAAAAAATTAATTGCAAGTCAATTTCTTTACAATCATTGCAGCAGTTTTTGATTCTTCCTTGTAGAGATAGGGGCGCTCCATATCGATATAACAAAGGATTCTTGAGTTTATAAATTTAATATTATTTTTGAAAATATTTCTTTGCATTTTATTATGGAATTCTATGCATAAATATCTATTATTAGGATGGTGTAATATTTTATAAATAAATGTCCATAATGTTTTTTCAGTCAAAAGTTAATAAAATTCATCCATAGGAAATTTAAATAAATTGCATTCCGTGTTTGTAACTGCCATTATTACCGTTTTCTCACTATGGAATTTTTGGAATGATCTAAAGAGAATTCGAGGTATGGTTTGGTTAAAATTATATGTGTACTGAGCATATAATTCCGAAGTAAGTAATTGGGTATGATTTGCATTTATATTTACATTACTTTGTTCATCTTTGCTATCATTTTTGGCCTAATACTTCTGTTAAGTATTCAGTTGAATTCTGCATGTTACTGGTAATATTCTCGGCATGAGATTAAACTGCTCTAGTGTACGAATTATTTTTTTTTATATGATTTTGCTTTAGACCATGTTTGAAAAAGTGTTGATTATGATCTGACTCTTGCATGAGGTTATTAGCATTAATAGTATTAGTTGTTTACGGTAATTCAGGGAAAACATTCATGTTTTCAATAGACTCTTGTATGCTCATTTGAACATTAACAGAGCCAAACATTGTCTTTGGTTTCATTAGCTTAGCTTGTGGTTTCACTTGATTGTTAGTTTGAATTGTGTTATTCAACTTATTTTGGTTATTGATTGTAATTTGAACATCTTTAGTTTGAAATGATGAATTATTATTAAAAATAGAATTATTATGACAAATAATATAATTATTTGTAGGCTCACTTACATTTGCCATTTCACTTAGAAGCAACAAGTCTTTCAACTCCATAATTATTAAACAGATAAACTAAAATATGTCAGATTTTAAAAAAACAAAGTAGATTTTACCTACCTAATTGTTTATTCTGGTGTAATAATCTATAATGATAAAAGTATAAACAACAAGTAGACTCAAAAAGTAAAATTTCAATGAAAATTTTAAAATTATTTTGGAGCTAAAATGACATGCGTGTGAGGCATGGCGGCCATCTTGATTATTCTACTTCTACTACTACTACTACTACTACTACTACTACTACTACTACTACTACAACTACTGCTACTTCTGCTACTATTGCTACTACTGCTGCATCTAATACTACTACTACAACTGCTACAACTACTACCACTACCACTACTACCACCACCACCTCCACCACCACCTCCACCATCACCAACACCACTTCTACTACTACTCCTAGTACTCCTACTTCTACTTCTCCTCCTTCTCCACCTCCTCCTCCTACTACGACTACTGCTACAGCTGCTGCTGCTGCTTCTACTACTACTACTAGTTTTAAAAATTATTTTATTAGCATAAATTATGTTACAATTGTTACATCATTATTGGCAATACATTTGTAGACTTGAACTGTTGAAGTTCTATTAAGAGTTCTATGGGAAATAATGTTCAGTAATAGGCACTAAAATGCTGATGTGGCAGGAGTTTGTACAGTTCTGAAGCTGACTGGTGAAAACAAGAGTTCATTTTTATTGAGTTATTAATTATTGCTGCACTCATTGTGATTTTTAGTGGTATCTGGGAATTTGATTAGGCTCCAGGTGAATGTAACTATATCAATGGGAGCTATTAGATTATCTCTATCTTTGATCTTGGTTAATTTGTCTATGAATAATGATTGGTATTTGCACAAGGTGGGATTGAAAATGAAATGACCACTGAGAAACCAAAGCGTGAACAAGAGAAAAATTGTCATTATAATTGTGGTAAAAAAACCTTGGGGAATGTTTTCAATTAATGTTTGAAGGGTGGTTTTTGAATTGCGAGTGATTGTGGAGATTAAGTCTCTGTAAGTTTGCAAGGTAGGACAGGTGTGCATGAAATGATTCATGGTTTCATCTTCTCTATGACAGAGAGCAAATTGGGTCAATGTTGGCATTTTTCATTTTGGTTTCCAGGAATGAATTGGTTGGTAGGGCACTGAGGTTGATTTTGGCTTAAGGTACCAAAACTTAAATTTTGATATAAGTGATTTGTTTGTGACATTGAGAATACTGCTTGTATTTATGAGAAACACTGAATTGTTGAGAGAATAATGTGCTTCCCTGTAATTAATTTTTGTGAATGATTTATCTTGTAATTTGTTGAACATAGTATTAATTTTGGTAAGTTGATTTATGAATTTATTTTTTATGGGTGGAGAAATATCAGTGGGTAGAATTTTAATGAAAGATTGGAAAATAGGAAAATTAGTACATAGTTTACTACTACTACTGCTACTGCTACTGATGCTGCTGCCACTGCCGCTACTGCTACTGCTACCACCACCACCACCACCACCACCACCACCACTACTACCACCACTACTACTACTACTACTACTACTACTACTACTAATAATAATAATAATAATAATAATAATAATAATAATAATAATAATAATAATAATAATAATAATAATAATAATAATAATAATAATAATAATAATAATAATAATAATAATAATAATAATAATAATAATAATAATAATAATAATAATAATAATAATAATAATAATAATAATAATAATAATAATAATAATAATAATAATAATAATAATAATAATAATAATAATAATAATAATAATAATAATAACAACAACAACAACAACTTCAGTGATTTTGCCATTCCAGCGAAGTTCTCGGGTGGCTGTAAAAATATTTTCTAGAAGATTTTATATATGCATCGCTTACCATATTCTGTAGTCTTATTTAAATATTAAGTTTAATGTTTAACTTCATTATTATTTTTGGCTCTTATTAATTCAATAAAACATTTAAATAAAGCACTGCTTCATTATAATAATCGCACATATACTACCTGCACCCATTCTGACATCAAATAAATTTTACGACTCTGTAACCAACATTTTCAAACCAATACTTTACTGTATCTAAATTTCATTCACCCTTAAGAAATGTCAACATTAAAATGATGATATGCAGTGACCTGAATAAGAGAAATACCTTTTCACTAAGGTTGAAGTATGCTAGGATATATCACTAGTCATACAGTAAATCATAGGTATACTTAACAGCATCTGACCATCAATATAAAATCATCTTATGGTGTAGACAATAACCAAGTGGAAAACTCATCCACTGCATTAAATACTTTATAAAAATAAAATAAACATCTTACTGAGTGAGCTAAACTATGATTGCACTAGCTTGATGGGTATTCTTACATCAATCCACATATATGACAGTCTAACACCAATTTGTACAAGTAAAAGTTTCACATATCCACTCCTCTCATGAAATAGTATACTAAAACATTAGCTAACAATTCTTCAAGCTTAATTAACTAATAATAAGAAATGTGCATTAACATTTAAAACTATCTCTCTATACTTTTATCACATAATGATGATATTTTATCATTATATTCACTCAATCTTTATAAACATATCAATAAGCTTAAGTATTTAAGAGCAGTACCTGATCTGATTCAAAACATTTCATTTAATAATATCTCTCACTCCCTTCATAAAACAAAATGTAAAGTGTAAAGCAACAAATTACTATTGGGAATAAGGCACATACAAAATTATCTGATATTAACTTATCTACTAAAAAAAAATGCATGGCATAGATTAACTGTAAACTGATATATCTATATGATTAATTTTTTCTTTTAGATTAAATATTAAAAACAACACGCAATAAAATTATACTTATAGTCTTCACAGATTGTCCTTTTGATCTTCCCCTTTTATTGCAGACTCTTACTTTAAATTTTTGGTTTGTGTTATCTTATTTGATTTTGTTCCATGTGTACACATATCACATTGAATAATTCCTTGAGAAATTCTGGTCCACTTCATTGAAGCACTCCTTGAAACTTGACATTTCTGTTTCGAGTTTTAGGACAAAATCCGTCCCTTTTGGTTGTAAATTATTCTTCTAAGGCCTTTAAAATCACGTTCCTATATGATCAATCCTTATAATGGAATGTAACAAATTTTCATTTTTTAATTATAATCTTTAATCCATTTGGGTTCTTGGCAGTAATTGCATTTTCATCATTGAAGATAACCAGCTTTTAAGTTTTGACTTGTATACTGAATCAATTTAGCTTCACTCTAGGAAGTTTATTTACCAATGATTTATTTTTCATATGGGATTTTAGCATTCAGTTCCACCTTATTTTAAGAAATAAAAATCATTTTCTCCCGAAATTTTGGATAATATAAATAACTGACTCTTTTAAATTTAATAAAATTAAATTTGCAATAATCATTCCGAGAACATGGTGTTTTACCAATTTTCCCTGAGCAAAATCCCTCCTGCAGTTTAAGCTCTATTACTTGCTGATCACTCATGAATTGTGCAAATTTGGATAAAGAAAAATCATGATATTGGTCAACTTTTGGAGAAGAAAGGATGTGCCTAATATAAAAATCTACTCACAACTCATTTTGTAACCATTATTATAAAATTTGATGAAGTTTCTCATTAAGGAAACTGAATGGAAAAATTAATATCAAATTTAACAATTTTTCTATTGAAAAATTGCTTACAGAACTCAATGAAGTTTCTCTAGATAATCGATGATGATGATGACTGATGATGACTAACTGATAATTTCCCCAACTAAACAACGGATTAACCTTTTATACTGTGTGGATCCCTTCCTGAATGATTGACCTGCCAAATCATTTATGTCAATATTTTAATTGGTTGATTACCTATTATTTTTTTCAAAAATTATACATTACGACTTCACACACATATCACATGGTTCTCTTTAGTATTTACCAGCTTGAGGAAATTTCCCTGAAAAAAAACCCCTTTTTTTAATAATAATAATAATAATAATAATAATAATAATAATAATAATAATAATAATAATAATAATAATAATAATAATAATAATAATAATAATAATAATAATAATAAAATGCATAGCAACTCAAGTTCAAACCCACAATCTTCACTGAAAATTGGCCGCTATGAATTAATTACCAAAATAAAACAGTTCTTCTTTAAAGGAGCTTTCCAATGTGATAACACATGATAATTACTAATTAATAATTAACCTTATAATTAAAATTCATAATTAAATTTACATATACACGCATCGGCACACACCTACACTTCTAGTTAAACCAGTTACTCAAGACTTTGATTAATTCTTGATTTTTTCTATGACAATTTGATTTTATTGATTATTATATTTTAACATATTATAAAATTAGGATTGTCTATTTTCACTCCCCCAAAAGTAGTATCACAATCTCACACCCCCCTCCTTTTTTTCCAATCTCCAAATCATTAAATAATTTATAACATTGCTAACCCATAAACTTCTCAATTATATCTTTGGCTTTTAAATTACATTATGAATCAATACTAAATAAAATAATTTTTTGTTTATAAACTTTTAGTATTTAATGTTTAGATTGCATACTAATTAAAATTAAGCCATCCATAAGAATACGACTTGAATTCAAACTTAGCATTGGTCAGAAAGCTTGTCTGTTCAAATATATATAGCTCATGAGGAAAATTTTACCAAACACTGTCATACATAACTAAGCCTAAAATCTAATGGAGCTTTGAGCAAACCCAAAGGCTGCAATATATATATATATATTGAGCTGATATTTTAAGTCAGCTCATATATATATATATAAGCTTACATATTTATAATTTCATCATAAATATTTTTCGAAGTTAAATAGTTTGTAAAATAAAAATTAACAAATGATTTTAATTTAATGGGAAGGGTAAAATCTTAAACTTTTATTTTTGCTATAAATTTGAGCAATTTTTTTTTTTAAAAAAAAAAAAAAGATAAAATATAACTGATTGTCAAAAATGTTAAAAGTGTTTAATTAAAAGGGAAAGAAAACAAAATTAGATTGTTGGTAGTAATTAGACTCTATTGTTGAAACTTTCACAAACTAAAAGTATTTGGTTAATATTTGCTATTACGCTAATTAAAAAAAAAAAAAAAAGAAAAGAAAAAAAAACAAGGAACGTTTATTGATAAAAAAAAAAAAAGAAAAAAAAAGATAAGAGAAAGGAGATAAAATCGCTTTTAGAGTAAGTCAGTTGACTTGAGAGACCAGCAAGGACAATAAACAAAAAAAAAGTGAGAAGCTGTGCTCCGAATCAGAAATTATTATAGAAAATTATTTTGCGGACTCTTTTCAAATGCATAGCGGCTAAAGCTATCAAAACCTTCCCCTTTGGGGAATTGGCTGCCACTCCATCTGAATGAAGCTACAGAAAGAGTCAAGGAATGGAAAGAAATGTATATTGCTAGCCGGACAACCAAAGGAACATCCATGGACACACCAGAATTCTCATATACAAGAACAAAGGCACGACAAATGGAATGTGAATCTATGAAAGTCAGACCACTTCGCTCTGATCGATCAGGGTAATTATAAACTTTTCAATTAATGGGAACTTTAGTTAAAGCGTAATAGAACTTTATTTTTGATTTATTTTTCGTTTATTATATTTGTTACGAATGTTTCAACAATAGAGGTGGGGAAATAAATTTATTTAATATTGTAAACTATTTATGTTAATTCTCGTTAAATATTTTATGAAATATTGGGATGACGGTATATTAAATTATTTAATATCTGTTCGATCTAGAGGGTAACAACAGGGTGGGGGTATAAAAGTGTGCTGCCAAGCAACAGAGAACCTTAGGGCGTTACTTGCTTGTTAGCAGAAAACAAGGGAAGTGCTGAAAGTATAAGAAAACGAAAGACACTTATACGTTCATTTTAAGTTTTTGCAAGTTATTTATTTACCAAATAAAGTGGGGTTTAAAAATAAACTTCAGGAAAGATTATATACTATAAGTCGCCTTTGTATACACGCCTGCTAGAATCCGCAGTGTTAGTGTCGGCGCGAGTAAATCCATGGTAGATATTTGGGAAGAATACTTAGAAAGTTAAAAGTTTGAAAATCAGAAATTGTAAGTCAGTTTTCTCTGGATCGGGCAGAAATATAATATTAATAATAATAATAATAAAGGAAAATTTTTCTTTGGTATCCAATGTATATTTGAATTCTTTAATTATTTATAATAATTAGTTAGTGTCCTTAAGTGGGAACCCCTGTCAGATTATAAACAAAATTTGTAATCGGTGAATCGCCGTTCAAAAATAAATAAGACCAGGCTTACGTAGAGCTTCGTGGCCAGGTTCCAAGAGAGAAATCCTTGGTGGCGCCCTCGGCGGCGATTCTAATAATTAAGATTCAGTTATTAGGGGAAGAAAAAGAATTGTAGTGTCACAGAGGAGGGAAAAGAGGAAAAAAGATAGAAAATGGCGCTTCCAACATGTCAGGCTCGTTAACAAGAGAAACGCCCAGAGATCAGAGTTAAAAAAAGAAAAAAAAATTTAGTAAGGGTGGTGGATTTCAGATGGTTGTGGTATGTCAATATTCTCGTAGGGAGGGTTATGAGTTCGAATATAAAATTAAAGAAAACAAAAGAATAAAATATGATTGAGGACGAAAGTAGCATGGAAAGCCCGGTGGTAACATTTAAAAACCCCGAGCGGTGTCAGTTGCAAGAAATATTGAGAGCTATCGCTGAGCTCAAAGAAATTGTAATGGAAGACCGTAAAGAAATAAAAGAAATGAAAGGCATGATACAAGAATTGAGGAAAGATGTGAATGAATTAAAAGAGAGGGAAAAAAATAGGAACAGTGAAAAAAAAAGGAAGTCATAGACCCAGTGGACCATAAAGTCAGTAAAGAGGAAGAAAAGACAGAAAACGAAGAGACAGAGCAGTTTACAGGGGAAACTAAAGAAATCCCGAACAAGAAGGCTATACAAATAAACCGAGAGGAAGAGGTAATGGAAAGAAAGGTCAATGACTCTGGAGAAGAAGAGTACGATAGGGTCACATTGGCGAAATTTATACACATAAAAACATTTAACGGGGAAAGGGAGGAAAGCCCTTTCGACTACTTGGACAGTCTAGGTGATTTTTTCTATGTCCATAAGTCGAAAGAAAAAGAGAAGATCATAATAGCAACAAGCCATTTGAGTGGTTCTGCTAGGGAATGGTGGAAGGTGGTAAATTACAAACCCCCTACATTCCAAGAATATCGAACTATGATTTTGCGAGGGTTTTGGAGCGTGGAGAAACAAGAAACCATACGCATGAAGATATCGCAAGAAAAGTATAAAGCGGACAAAGACGGTACATATAGTCAGTTTTTCCAACATCAAGCGGCAAAATTGAGAGCCTTGGAGGCATATCCGATGGACCAATTCCAGATAGTGCGAACTATCAGATTTAACCTTCCGTCAGGTGTGCAACGTAAGTTGGCCGAAAACCGTCGGCTATCCATTGAGGAAGCGTTAGAAATATTACAAGATATAGAATGGGAGGACCAGGGGGTAGGTGGAGAAAGTAAAGTTAGATGGGAGAACTGTATCGAACCCGCGAGTATGAGTAACTATAACCCCAAGAAAAGTTGGGACAAGTCACCTCGGGGCAATTAAAGTTTTTTTTTATTGTTTTTTTTTATATGACAAATGGGGCAATGAGCTGATATTTTAAGTCAGCTCATATATATATAAGCTTACATATTTATAATTTCATCATAAATATTTTTCGAAGTTAAATAGTTTGTAAAATAAAAATTAACAAATGATTTTAATTTAATGGGAAGGGTAAAATCTTAAACTTTTATTTTTGCTATAAATTTGAGCAATTTTTTTTTTAAAAAAAAAAAAAAAGATAAAATATAACTGATTGTCAAAAATGTTAAAAGTGTTTAATTAAAAGGGAAAGAAAACAAAATTAGATTGTTGGTAAAAGAGGGGGAAAGAAAACAAAATTAGATTGTTGGTAGTAATTAGACTCTATTGTTGAAACTTTCACAAACTAAAAGTATTTGGTTAATATTTGCTATTACACTAATTAAAAAAAGAAAAGAAAAAAAAACAAGTAACGTTTATTGATAAAAAAAAAAAAGGAAAAAAAAGATAAGAGAAAGGAGATAAAATCGCTTTTAGAGTAAGTCAGTTGACTTGAGAGACCAGCAAGGACAATAAACAAAAAAAAAAGAGAGAAGCTGTGCTCCGAATCAGAAATTATTATAGAAAATTATTTTGCGGACTCTTTTCAAATGCATAGCGGGTAAAGCTATCAAAACCTTCCCCTTTGGGGAATTGGCCGCCACTCCATCTGAATGAAGCTACAGAAAGAGTCAAGGAATGGAAAGAAATGTATATTGCTAGCCGGACAACCAAAGGAACATCCATGGACACACCAGAATTCTCATATACAAGGACAAAGGCACGATAAATGGAATGTGAATCTATGAAAGTCAGACCACTTCGCTCTGATCGATCAGGGTAATTATAAACTTTTCAATTAATGGGAACTTTAGTTAAAGCGTAATAGAACTTTATTTTTGATTTATTTTTCGTTTATTATATTTGTTACGAATGTTTCAACAATAGAGGTGGGGAAATAAATTTATTTAATATTGTAAACTATTTATGTTAATTCTCGTTAAATATTTTATGAAATATTGGGATGACGGTATATTAAATTATTTAATATCTGTTCGATCTAGAGGGTAACAACAGGGTAGGGGTATAAAAGTGCGCTGCCAAGCAACAGAGAACCTTAGGGCGTTACTTGCTTGTTAGCAGAAAACAAGGGAAGTGCTGAAAGTATAAGAAAACGAAAGACACTTATACGTTCATTTTAAGTTTTTGCAAGTTATTTATTTACCAAATAAAGTGGGGTTTAAAAATAAACTTTAGGAAAGATTATATACTATAAGTCGCCTTTGTATACACGCCTACTAGAATCCGCAGTGTTAGTGTTGGCGCGAGTAAATCCATGGTAGATATTTGGGAAGAATACTTAGAAAGTTAAAAGTTTGAAAATCAGAAATTGTAAGTCAGTTCTCTCTGGATCGGGCAGAAATATAATGTTATTACTAATAATAATAATAAAGGAAAATTTTTCTTTGGTATCCAACGTATATTTGAATTCTTTAATTATTTATAATAATTAGTTAGTGTCCTTAAGTGGGAACCCCTGTCAGATTATAAACAAAATTTGTAATTGGTGAATCGCCATTCAAAAATAAATAAGATCAGGCTTATGTAGAGCTTCGTGGCCAGGTTCCAAGAGAGAAATCCTTGGTGGCGCCTCGGCGGCGATTCTAATAATTAAGATTCAGTTATTAGGGGAAGAAAAAGAATTGTAGTGTCACAATATATATATATATATATATATATTGTTCCACTTATGAAAAAGCAATCCATGTGAAATTTTGTCTAAAAATTATTAAAGTAAAATTTTCATAAATAATGCAGATTTAGTTTCAGAGATTGTTATTTATAAAAAAATCTAAAGAGTTTTTTTCTATTAAACCAAATGCAGTTTGGTTTAGAAACATTAAAACTAAAAGTTTAAAGGGTTATTCATTAAAACTTTAATAAAAGAAGTTTAAAGAGATTTTTTTTAAAAAAAAAACAGCTTGCTAAAAATCAAGTAATTCATAGTTTTATGTATTAAGGTTACAATTAATTAATTAGAAAGGGGAGAAAGTTTAAAAAATGAATCGTTTTATAAAATTAACTTAGAAAATTAAAAACAGTGGATGAATTCCAACAACAGAGATAGCCCATGGATATAAAAACCAATTACCAAAATGACAACAGGTCATCATATAAATAGTCTGCGTTTTCATCAATCAGGCAGTTGAGTTCAATCTATCAGTTGAGATCACAATTGAATTTAGTCAATCAGTCAATCAATCAGTTTTTGCCAGGACAATGCAGTGCTAATCATCATTGGAATCATATGGCCTCGCTCCAGCTCTTAGTCTAATGAAAATCAGCAATTTTGCCTGGTAAAAGTGATGTCTGCTTAATAACAAAAAAAAATCCTTCCAGGATAGTTAACTATCTTAAAGAATTGTGCCACAAAATAATAAGCATAAGAATCTCCAGAAAACTTTGACTCCAGCCAGTTGGAAAATTTTCAAATTGAAGAATCAACCATCAAGAAGTCAATGTACAAATCCTATAGATAATGAGTAACTTTTATTATTTCCATTTCTGATATTAAAGTAGCCATTGCAATCCTTAAAGACTCCAGAGTCAATTAGTAAATGAACTCTATAGCATGCATAAAGAACTATGGATGTGCATGTTTTGAAATGTCGTGTATGTTAATGCTTTAGAATATTTTATATTGATTTCATGTATTTATTTAATGCCTTGTATTATTCAATACTCTTTGTTAAATTATATTGCTATTGTATATGTGTGCCTGAGGTGATGATAAGTCATTGTTTCATTTAATTAAGTTTCATATAAGTAATTAAAATTAGAATAATAAATGTTTAGTTAAATAAATTAACTTTAAGCTTAATATTTGTCGGTCAATTCATTTACCACTAATTAAAGCAACAATTTGTTATTGTATTACTTTTGATTGAGCTAGTCATGTGATATTTCAAGTGCTGAATTATGGGCCTACTGTACCAGCATGTCAGTTCTTGTAGTTAACTTGCACCGGAGGTTTACCTCAAAATAAATAAAGTGCTTTGGATGGTAGGGGTTTGAATCTGGTAGTTGTGATTGGCCATGGTCTAGAAATGTGATTGTGATATGTGTTGCATAGACCAGTCTGATCATGGGAATCATTGATAGCTCTGCTATCAATGGTATTCTTCTCTCTGCTCAAAGGGCCAGTCCATTCATGTAATATTTATGATAAAATATTAAATTATGATAAATAAGGTTTAAACCTAGTTAAACCTAGCAAATAGAGTGTTCCAAATTATTTTCACTGAACGGAGCCAGTACAATTGGCTTTACCCAATATAGGGCAAAATCTCATAAATGACAGTAATTAAATATTTTGTTTATTGTTTAAAAATAAAAATTTAACGAAATGCTAAATTGCTTAATTGTATTTTAAAGTGGTATAATTGAAATATAGAATTGACCGAAACTTTTTTGTTCTTTAAATGAAAAGGGATTTTGATATTTATGTTATTTAAAATAAATTATTCTTTAAATAAAAAGAGAGAATTAAAGACAGTTGGATATTTTGGGCAGAGTTAATGGGTAGAGAAAAAGGACAAGGGGGCAGAGTCAATCATATGTTCTGTGTAAGAAAATAAATAAACTGTTAGTATTTAAATTATTTTAAAAGAAAGCATTAGTTTAATAAAAGATGGTGAGGAAAGAAAAAGAAAAAATATCTAAGACACAGATGATGATGAGAATGATGATGAATATGATGAACGAAATGCATCAAGAAATCAAACAAGATCAGCTAGAACTCAAAGCAGAATTGAAGGGAGAAATTAGTGAACTCAGGGTGCAAGCAAGAGAAATGAGGGCTGAAATAATGGGGAATGTAGAGAGAAACCAGATAGCTATAGAAGCTGTAGAGTTAGATTCTGTTATAGAAAATCAGGAAGTTGAAAAAGAAGTTGAGATAGTAAGAGATGTGAGTGAAAGTAAGGATGAATTAGAAAATGTAGTAGAACAAGATAGTGTTAAGTATAGTACTTTGTCAATGAAAATAATAAAGATAGAAGGTAATGTAAAGAAGTTTTCACAAGGAAGTAAAAATAAAAAGGTTAAAGTAAATGTTTCATTGTAAATGTAGATTTAAAACAAAAATAAAGAGCAGAAAAAAATATTCTCAGTTTGAAAAAATATAGAGTTTCACTAAGTGTAAAAGTTTTCTGATTTACGAGGCTGAAAATAGGATGGAAAGGGATAGAGATAAAATAATAAATTATAAGTGAAAGATATACAATAGGGGAAACTTAACTTATATTATAGAGCCAGTAGAAAGAAAGAACTGCCTGACAAAGTTTAGGAGTTAGTTAATGGATGGAATATTAAAGTAATGAAAGGTAACAAAAGAACAGAAATGGATAATGAATGTAATGAAAAAATACTTTTGATGTAGGTAATAAACTTGAATCTAAAATTTTGCTGTTTAAAACTAAAATTAAAAAAAAGGATAAGTAAAGTTAAAATGATGAGTTGTTTATGTAGAATAATAACAAGGAGGCTTCCCTGAATAAAATATTATTTTTCACATGCACACTAAGAAGAAAAATGGTCATAAATAAATAGTTCAAATAAAATCAATAAAATCAAGCTAAACATATCAGTATAAAATATCCATAGCAAAATACTAAAGAATGAATTGTAATAAGATAAAATAGTTTTTTTGAATATTTGCAAGTTAGTTAAAGGAAATAAATAAATGGTTTAAAGTAATCAAGTCAAATAAAATAAATAAAAATATCTGTATAATAATGGAGCATAGTAAAATAATATAGTTTTTTCTCTGAACAAATGCATGTTAATATAAGCATGTTAAAGAAATGGATTAAAAATCATATTGCAAGATTAAAATAAATAAATGTGTTAAGATATTGTTCGTATGAATTTAAAATAATATTGTAAGATTAATAAATAACATAAATCTAAGTCTAAATTAGGAGGGTATATGAGATTGAAATTAATTAAAGGAATGGTAGAAAGCATTGAATAAGTTCTAGGAAAAGTTAAAGCTGCTGGCTAGATGAAATCAGCACCCATAATTGACTGTCAGGGATTACTTCTCAGGGAACAGTCCCCATTCTCTTTAAAAATGTGTACTGGGAACAACCAGAATAAGCCACAAATCACTTCTTTGAGGGAGAGTCCCCATATTTTATATTATTCCTATTTTTTCCAAAGCATAAGTCAATTTGGACAGTAGATGAATCCTGCCATTCACTGTGATTCTTTTTTCCAAAGTCTGGTAGAAAACCTGGCAAATGAAGCTTTGTTTCCAATACGAGTTAGTCGGTGTAAGCCAGCAACTCTGCATCCATGTCATTCAATATCCCTGTATAACAAAAATAGTATTGTCCCAGAGGTCATCATCTAGTACTTGATCATTAAAAGCAATGTTGTCAGCATAAAAGGAAAAAAAGCATAGTCAAAGCAGATTGCCCTTGGCATGTATAGTTTTAGATATAGAAAATAAACTGAGAGAAAGAAAAATTCATGTAAACATTTCAAAATTAGTAATTAAAGTTGTCAGAGATAAAATGGTCAAGAGAAGCATATTGCTCTCAAACAGAGGGCAGTGTAATGTACTACTTATGAAAAAGTGATCCACATGAAATTTTGTCTAAAAATTATTAAAGTAAAATTTTCATAAATAATGTGAAGCATTCAGTTTGAGAGATTGTTATTTATAAAAAAATCTAAAGAGTTAAAACAAATGTATGAATATATACAAAACATCCATTAAATTAAATAATAAGTGGTTAATGGATAAAGAATGGATAGTTAATTAATTAATATATGTGGATATATATCCATTCAATATATATATAGCAGAGTAATTTTGTAGTAGAATTGAGGGGGGAAAAATCACATAATAGATCATGTCAAATATCCATTTGTTTATCTATCTTCTCTCATGTATTAATATAGATGTCGCTGTATGTGCTTTAAATTGTGGAGACATATTGAAAAGGGCAAAAAAAACATAATTTGCCAAAAAAGGCTTTTATATAATAATTTTATAATTTGTAATGTTTGTTGCTTGTATATATGTATTTTTAAACATATTTGACTATTGTATGATTGAAGTGCAACATAAAAAAAAAGAATTGGTTTTAATTCTGATTCTTTTTCTGTATAGTAATTTCGTTATTAAACAAAATACAGTTTGCTTTAGAAACATTAAAACTAAAAGTTTAAAAGGTTATTTGATAAAAGTTTAATAAAAGAAGTTTAAAGAGTTTTTTTTAAAAAAAACCAGTTTGCTAAAAATCAAGTAATTCATAGTTTTATGTATTAAGGTTACAATTAATTAATTAGAAGGGGAGAAAGTTTAACTTGATTCAAAGTTTAAGAAATGAATTGTTTGATAAAATTAACTTAGAAAATTAAAAACAGTGGATGAATTCCAACAACAGAGATAGCCGGTGGACATAAAAACTAATTATGAAAAGGATAACAGGTCATCATATAAATAGTCCATGTTTTCATCAATCAGGTAGTAGAGTTCAATCTATCAGTTGAGATCACAATTGAATTTAGTCAATCAGTCAATTAATACTCTGTTTACCAAGACAATGCAGTGCTAATAATCATTGGAATCATACAACCTTGCTCTATCCCTTAGTCTAATGAAGATCAGCAATTTTGCTCAGTAAAAGTGATGCCTGTTTAACAACAAAAAAAACTGCCAGGATAGTTAACTGTTTTAAAGAATAGTGCCATAAAATAATAACCATAAGAATCTCCAGAAAACTTTGAATCCAGCCAGTTGGAAGATTTTCAAATTGAAGAATCAACTATTAAAAAGTCAATGTTCAAATCCTATAAGTAATGAGTAACTTTTATTATTTCCATTTCTGATATTAAAGTAACCATTGCAATTCTTAAAGTCGCCAGAGTCAGTTAATAAATAAACTCTATAGCATGCATAAAGAACTATGCATGTTTTGATATGTTGTGTAGGTTAATGCTTTAGAATATTTTATATTGATTTCATGTATTTATTTAATGCCTTGTATTATTCAATACTCTTTGTTATATTATATTGCTATTGTGTATGTGTGCCTGAGGTGATGATGAGTCATTGTTTCATTTAATTAAGTTTCATATAAGTAATTAAAATTAGAATAATAAATGTTTAGTTAAATAAATTATCTTTAAGCTTAATATTTGTCAGTCAATTATTTTACCACTAACTGAAGTAACAATTTTTATTGTATTACTTTTGATAGAGCTAGTTATGGGATATTTCAAGTGCTGTGTTATAAGCCTACTGTTCCAGCATGTTAGTTCTCATAGCTAACTAGCACCAGAGGTTTACTTCAAAACAAATAATGTGCTTTTGCTAGTAGGGGTTTGAATCTAGCAGTTGTGGTGGGCCACCGTCTGGAAATGGGATTGTCTTACACATTGCATAGATCAGTCTGATTGTGGGTATCATTGATAGCTCTGTTATTGATGGTATTTTCCTCTCTGCTTGAAGGGTTGGTCCTTTCATGTAATATTTATGATAGAATATAAAAATATGATACATAAGATTTAAGCCCAGTTAAACATAACAAATAGAGTGTTCCAAATTATTTCCACCAAATGGACCCTCTACCATATATATATATATATATATATATATATATATATATATATATATATATATATATATATATATATATATATATATATATATATATATATATAAAACAGAAACTCTGTTTCATGTATGTATTCTAAGATTTATTTTATCCTTACACCTAAAAATAGGCAGATGTATATGAAAGAAGTTGTTCTTATTCTTTTTTTAAAAAAAAATAAAGCAAAAAGTTTATAAATTTACAAGAAAATCATTATTTTCTATAACTGAGAGAGAAAAAAGAAATCTTTATTATTGATTTTATAATTTTAAATTATGATATAAATACTTATCTAAGTATTTATTTAAAGCTAGCATTTATTAAAACAGTACATTTTAATTTTTGAAACAATGTTGTTGTACAAAATATAATATTTGAGGCAAAGTTATCAAATTGGACAATATGGCTTAATCCACATGATTCCTTATTTGTCCTGCTAAAAGTAGTGTCCAATCATCAAGAAGAGAAAAGCACTCAGGCTTAAATGAAAGCTGTGTAACAAATGAGATATAGTGGGAGTGCTGCTAAATCAATCCAGAGAATAGGTCATGTGTAAATAATGGAGTTTGAAGTTCTGAAGAGATTTTAAAAGGAGTTAAAAAGTTAAGAAAGTGAAAGAGCTAAAAAAGTTAAAAAGTTTTATCTAAGTGTTGCTTGGCTATTAGTTGCCACTTGATTTTAGTCACCTTGGAATATAATATTTACAGCCACACTGCTAATGATGAAAAAAAAAAGTATTAGTAAGGAAATCATAAGGATGGAAGGCTAATTATACTAGCTTCCTCTCTTTGTCCAGTACCATAAATCTCCAAGCCTGCCTGAGTAAATATCATGGAAAGTAAATAATGCCATTCAACTCAAATAAACTGACATCTTTTTGAAATGTAGTAGTAACCTGAAGTAAAGGAACAAACTGGATAAAATGAAGGTAACAATTTCATGAAATATTCAATAATTATATGTGTTTATAAAAAAAAGAAACAAAATGTATTTCTTAAAATAAATTATGAATAATTATAGCTATACGAAAATGTTTTATTGGTGATAAATCATAAATACATAAATATCTTAAATGTCTATAATCAAAAGGCATTTTTAATAAGGTAAATCATAAATGATTAACTTTTTATATGCAGATACACCTGAATTAAAATAAAAAAAAATGAATACTTATAACTATTTATATTGCTGATATACAAATAAGTATATCTAGAAGAACTAAAAATGCTGAGCTATTACATATAGCTATAAGTATATGAATTACAAATGTTTACATGCATGTTGGTTGTGTATGAATAAAATAATGAAACATACGTATAAATGCACATCTATACTTGACTGGATTATGAATAGTCCATAAACCCAGAATTACTTATATTACCTGTTTACTTAACTGTGATAAATTTAAAAATAATGAAGTACTATATGAATTACAAATGCTTGCATGCATATTGTTTGTGTATGAATAAATTAATGAAACTGATGCGCATAAATGCACATCTACATTTGACTGGGTATGAATAGTCCACAAGCCCAGAATTGCTTATATTACCTGTTTACCTACCAGTGATAAATTTAAAAATAATGAAGTGCTATATGAATTACAAATGCTTATATGCATATTGGTTGTGTATGAGTAAAATAATGAGACTTATGTGAATACATACACATCTATACTTAACTGAATTATAAAAGCTTCACAAATCTGGAATTGCTCATCTTACCTATTTACTTACCTAAATAGGATATAAAGATATGGAACAAATAGTTAAACATATTCATGCAGTAATGGTAGACGTCTATTTGATAAAAGATCTTTTGACCTCTTCACACAAGATAAATTAAAATGAGCCTTCATTTGAAATAAAGGATGAACTTTATTGGAAGGACTTATCAATATCATTGTTAATAAAACTGTTGTTACTTAAAAGTAAATTTAGTTGTTCAGTTTCATTTTTTGCATCACTTGTCATTCATTGCACTTGTTCACGAGAATTTCATGCCTTCTGAGCTATGTCTGGCATAACTAGACCTAGGTAAGTCAGGTTGTAGTGAGATGGAACTCTAGTGGCACAGTTTGTGAAACCAAACACATAAACTTCTAGGTATTTCCAGTCCCTATGGTACTACATTCTCTGATGAGCAGGAAATATTGTTGTGGGGGAGGGGTGACATCTGTATTAGGGAAAGCTAATCGATGATTCCTTCCTACAATATGCTCATCAGGTAAAATTACAACCGAGGTAATAAAGGGGTTGTAGGGTGGTCTGGTTACAATATATTACAATGACACAACTAGAATAACAGACTGCAATCTATGGAAACCACCCACATATTTTACCCATGGTTAAACATACAAGTTTATTTTACTGTCCTGTCAATTTTTAAACAAGTTAATATTAATAGCTATTTAAGAATTGTCTAATTAATTTTATGCACAGATAAAATATAGTGTAATACATTCTTAATTGTTTCTAAATAGAGATAAACTTGTCTGCATAAACCACTGATTATAACTAATTACTATTATTAGTTGTTTTAATTGAATATACCTACAGTTTAAAAATATACTGAATTCATTAAGTATTTCAAAAACGAGACTACTATAAATACTTTCAGACTATAAGGCAGGTTCTGTATTACATTATTTATAAATATATGTGAACTAGAAAAATGCTATAGAATAGGAATGTGCTTTTATCACATAGAATTGTTAAGATATTAAGCATAAGAAGGATCAGAAGTCACAAACAGTATCATCCAAAATTCTCATCTACAATATAATGCTGCTCTAAGTAGACTAATGAATGCAAATTAACAGCAATTGCTATCATTTATGCATAAATAAAATACAAACAAATCTCCATATTGGTTTAGAGTCGGCTCTCCACAATTTTGATTTATAAGGGGAGCCCCCAAACTACCACTAAGACAACCAAGTGATAAACAAATCAGATAATAGTGGGCATTATTACAATTATTCCAATTATTTTGACTATTAGATAAATAATCACAATTTACATCAAAAATTAAAAACTAAACGTAACTTTTGTAGAACTATGTTCAATAAAAAAAAAAATATATATCTAAAAATACAAATATTAAACAGTAATAATTAGAAAATGACTATGGGGGGAGGGGATCACATGACAAACATTAATAATTTACATGGCAAATCAAAAAAGAATATGTAGCAAATATCATTAATTAGGCAATAACAAGAAAAATTAGCATTAAAAAATACTAGCACAATCAACAAATCACACACAAATTAATAAATAATATTTGACAAAATAAATAACTCCTTACAATAAAAAGCATAGCATACATAGTTTTAAAATTTCTAAACTAATGTACAAAAGAATAAATCATGTAATTATTGTAGCAGAGTACAATTAGATATTTCATTAAAACTATTTTGTGATATGGTATGTAAATAGTTATGTTACCTGTAATTATTAAATATTAAAATCAAAATATTATGGATATTTTCTTAAGTGCAAAGAAAAAAATACCACACTTAATAAATACTTTTAACATAATCTATTGATGATGTGTGCGATTACATAGTTTATATTAGTTTAGATGTATAGTACCTATTATATATATATATATATACTTTAGTTGGTATACTAAGGAAGTGTCATTGCACATTAGCGTACCTATACATATGTATTATTTATATCAGTTTCAAAGAGAATTATTTACAAGTAGAAGTTAATACTAATATAAAGCTAAAACTTTAGTACATGCGCCTTGAGTGCTTAATTTTAGCAAGAGAGACCTCTACAAATCATAATGCGAGATTCGACTTTATAAAGATAAGAGGTACCCTCTTATCTCTAACCTATTTTTCTTACTTATATAGGTAAATCTAAAGCATTTTGATTTGGGAGCATGAATCTAATAAATACTTCACTGATTAAGTCGACTATTTCTATTAAACATTAACATTCGCGAAATCATTCGATTTACAACGAGTCAATATTCAGATATTAAATTTATAATTACGATATGAGTTTCCGCTGTTGAATTTAAACTGCTTTATTTTTGGTTGTGTTTAGTTTTAAAAAACTGTAAAAGAATATTGTACATGATTTTAAAAAATAATTTCAAAAATATTAATAATTAAAAAACAGTCTGAACAAGGGGAAAGAGTGATTGAACATAATCACACGCCCAAAATTATTGCAATCACATTACCCAAAAAAATAATTAAAAAAAAAACAAGAATTATTAGTGTTAGAAAATATTAAAAATAATCCTAGAGTACTCTATTTCTAAATATGATGGTAGAACAACGGACATCTGCTGCCCTAATGGAAAAATATAAGAGCTGTAAAAAAGTTTGTATAAACTAATACAAGCACGAATGTTCTTAAAATACTTAAATAATACAATGAATAAAAATATAATAAATCAAAAGTCATCAAAACTTTAATTAAGAGATAGAGCATAAGAAATCAGACAAAATGGTATAACGAATTCAGTTACAAAAGAAAAAAAAATGGCCCAAAATGAAATAATTTTTATTTTACAATTAACAATCATCGCATTTTAAATGTCATCAAATGATATATTATATGAAAAATATTATAAATGAGTATATTGAAACTCATTTTTCTTGTTCACATATGTGTGGTCACGTGTGTCGATTATATGAGACAGAGTGGATTGCTGAAGGTCTTGAAAGTCTGTGTTTAAATCGCCTATATTACATTTAAATTCCAAGTATACAAGTTGTACCTGTATTTCAAAAATAATAAAAATATTAATAACGAATCTATTATAAATATTAAAATTAATAAATGAAACCATAGAAACATTACACATGATGAAAAAAAAGTTAATAAACCAACATTACCTCAATGGCAGGCAAGTGCCCTGAACCATCCGATTGGAATTACTTTTGACCTCTCACCTTTAGGACTGGTAAAAAAAAATAATGATAATATCCAAATAAAATATTAAAACAATTTTTTTTTAATGCTTAAAATCTTAAAATTTGAATGCATGAAATCTTATAATAATTAAATGGGAAATACTCTATGTTGAATAATTTTGATCTGTATATATTCGAACAGGGAAGAAAGGTTGTATTGTCTTCATCACATGTGGCATATAAATATACTCCTAAATATAGAAAGAATAATTATACTATCTATAACAAAATACTCTAACAGTTAATCAATGTGAAATATTTATAAACAACAACTAAATAGTACCAGATATAATTCTATTAACATTATGCAATAATAAATAAATCATAGAAATAAACATCAGCTTATTCAGCTTACAGCAACTTAATATACTTTCATAAATAAATGATTCATATTTTTAAATGGCAAAAACTATTTCAAAATATGTTCACATAGTAAAGTACTATTCTGAAAATATTAACCTTTAATATTGTAAAATATATAGCATATAACATAAAATGTAATATATGCACATAATATAGTATAATGTTCTTCTGTTTCATGCTTGCCTAATTCTTCATTACTTGAATATGAAATAGAATGTTGGAAGTAGAATCTTGTTGTTAGCAAACACATCCATTATATGAAATATTATTAAAATACTATAATTCATAATATAATTAGAAAATATATAATGCATTTCTTCAGTTATCCTAAGTAAATTCAATTCATTCTGCTAATAAATATAAGATGCATTCATGGTCATGCATTCAATGTATTCATAGATTTAAAGTTTAATAAAAATTCATAATATTTTGGTAAATAGATGACAAATCCTTAAATTTAGGTTTCTTAAATTAATTCATTGCACAATGTGTTCTAAATTGGTATTATCAATGTCATATAGAATAATAGAACACTTCAATTATTATTATTTGTTAACATTATTGAATATTTGTAAGAGAAAATGTAAGACCTCAGTGGTTTCCATAACAATGCACAGAAAAAAAATTGAGTTTACGCATTTATGCAGGCAATATAAATAATGAAAAGTAGAAAAAAATATTATTGTAGGTAAAATTGATATTGTCATTTTATTCAGTAAAACATTTTTAAATTAGCACATTTTATGAATTAAACAGTTTGTAGAAAGTTAAATTTTATCACTCTACCAGAAGAAAAATTATTTCTTTCCTCTTTCAGGGAAAAGTAAATGAAAATCATTATGGTTAAGATATACATATATCTTTATGATGCTTTTTAAATAATAGTAAATGGCATCTTATTTAAAAAATAATGATTCAGGCCAAATAAAATTATTATTATTGAATTATAAATTTTTTTAGGCAGTTCTTTATCTTTTTCAGAATTAATTATTATTAAACATCTAAAAATCTTTGCAATGTCAATTTATAGTTCTTATTTGAATTAAAGGAGTCCTTAATCCATGTAAATTAATTCTAAATAATATATTGACTTAGGAATATTATGAAGAAGCTATTTTTGGTAATATTCTTATCAATAGTGAAATTAGATATTCTTTGGTAATTTTAATTATAATATAAATGTTCAGTGTATCTCTATGTCTAACAAATGTTTTCTATCATTGCAAATTTTAAAATATTAGTCTAATATAGTTGTGTCAAAATATAAATTTAGCCTAACATACTGAATTTAATAAAAACAAAAGTTTTAATGAAAATTACACTTTTTTAAAAAATAGTAGAACTAAAATTCAACTGTTATAAAATTACATTGTTTAAGAACCTTGAGAAAATGATGAGAGACAGATTTAGACTACCTCTCCTCTGATTGGTTTGAATTTTTGAGCTATCTATCATGAAGAAAGATTGTTAATCAAAAATTATTTACTTAAAGTTTTAACTTTTCAATAAATGAATTTTTGTCTATATGCTTAAAATTAATTATAAACACTTCCTGGTTAAATAAGAAATAAAAATAAAAATGATAAATTACCATGATAAAACTAAAATATTACATAATATAAAATTTATATCATATCTTTCATCATCATCATCAACCATTATCAATCCACTGCAGGATGAAGGTCGCTCCAAGTTCAATCCATCTTTTCTTATCTTTAGCTTCTCTTCTCCACATCATCCCTGCATACTTTTTTATTTCATCCATCCATCTCACATGTGGTCTCTTTCTTGGTCTTTTACAATATCTTGGAATCTAGTTTAAAATTTCAATTGTCCATCTGTTATCATCTCTTCTAACAATATGTCCAGCCCAACTCCACTTCAGTCTTTTAATTTTTTCAATGAGGTCAGTAACACATGTTTGTTCTCTTACCCATACATTGCATTTTCGATCCCTTCTTATTACTCCCAACATGCATCTCTCCATACTTCTTTGAGTGGTCTGAAGTCTCTGTATTGCTCTTCTATTAAGTGTCCAAGTCTCAGATCCATAAGTAAGAACTGGCAAAACACATTTATTAAAAACCTTCCTTTTCAAACACATAGGCATATTTCCTTTTAGTATCAAGTTATTTCTAACAAAAGCACTCCAACCAAGTTTAATTCTATGATTAATTTCATCCATTATATTTCCATCTGTATTAATAATCTGACCAAGGTATTTGTAACTGTTAACTTCTTCTAACTTATCATAATCAATCTTTATTTTCATATTTTGAGAAAATCTATTAAACATTACTTTAGTCTTTTTAACATTAATCTTTAGTCCTACTTTCCTACTTTCATCTGATAATTCCTGCAACATTTCTTGTAGCTCTAAAGCATTATTTGCAAAAACAACTACATCAGCAGCAAAATCTAAATGACTTAAATAACTTCCATTTACTTTCACTCCTTTAGTTTCCCATTTTAGTCCACAAAATACCTCTTGCAGCACTGCTGTAAAAAGTTTTGGAGATATGGAGTCACCCTGTCTTACACCCTTTTCAATGTTAATTTTCCTACTATCATTCTGTAATCTAATTGTTGCTGTTGCATTTTTATAAATATTCTTCAAATTATGACTATATCCTGGATCTACACCTTGATGATCCAATACTTTAATCACTGAAGAAATGTTTATAGAATCAAATGCCTTTTCATAGTCTACAAATCTTAAGCATAATGGCAACTTATATTCATTTGTGCTTTTTATAATTTCTCTCAATACCTGGATATAATCTATTGTACTAAAACCACTTTTAAATACAGCTTGTTCTCTTGGTTGGTGGAAATCCAGTGTTTTTTGTAGATGAGTTGTAATTATCTTAGTAAAAGTTTTGTATAAAACTGATTAAAGACTGATAGGTCTGTACTTTCTAATATCTTCTTTATCACCGTTTTTAAATATTAATATTAATACTGCATTCTTCCAATCATCTGGTACATTTTTATCATTTAGACATTTGGTATATAACTTTGCTAAAAAAATTTCTATTTCTTCACCTGCTTCTTTTAATACATCAATTACAATTCCATCATTACCTTAAGCCTTCCCTTTCTTCATAAATTTAATTGCATGTCTCACTTCCTCATTCAAAATTCTGGGCAATTCAGAAGATATAATATGTATAGGAGGCACTTGTTCTTTATTACTATATAATTCTTGATAGAAGTCTTCTACACATTTTATAATGTCATCTCTCTTTTTAGTAATAATGCAATTTTTTTTCTTATTGCAGATATACATTTTCTACCAATACCAAAATGTTGTTTTACACTCTTTAGACTTTTATTCTCTTCTACTGCTTTCTCACTAGTTCAAAATTATACTTTCTTATATAATTTTCAACTTTTTTCCACACCATTTTACAAAATTCGAGATATCCAATCTTTTTTAATGCATCTTTGTTGTATATTGCTTCTTTTCTTCATAAATTCTCTAGTCTCAATAGAAATTTTATTAGTCAATTGCTGCTTTTTTTTACCAGCTATCTTTGTTGCAGTTTTTAAAAGTGTATCACTTATTTTCCTATTAATGTCATTCAAATCTGAATCATGTTCAAAATCTACTAATACTTGAAACCGATTTGTAAGTTCTAATTTAAATTTATTAGAATGTTTCTGAAGATTAGGAATATCAACTGTAAATATTGTGTTTTTTAATAATTTTTGTCTCTCTAGTTTTGCATTAACACGTATCTTACATCTTACTAATCGGTGATCACTTCCTGTGTTAAATTTATTAAGAACATTACAATCTTAAAATATGTATTTTCGGTTAGTCAAAATATAATCCAATTCTGCTGTACCTTCATTTGGATGCTTCCATGTCCATTTCCTTTTAACATTTTTCTCAAAAAAAGAATTCATAATACAAAGTTTTTCGTTTTCTGCAAACTCTACAAGTCAATGTCCTCTCTTATTTCTATTACCATAACCAAAATTGCCTACAACATTTTCATCTTTCATTTGTTTACCAATTCTAGTATTAAAGTCTCCCATAACAATTTTAAAATGTTGTTTACACTGATCAAAAGCCTTTTGTACATCCATAAAAAAATCTTCTATAACTTCATCACTATGACAACTTGTTGTGGCATAAACCTGAATTATCTGCATTTGGTATCTGCTATTAAGTTTTAAAACTAATCTTGCCACTCCGTCTGATATACCATCATTCTCCACAATGTTATTCTTCCATTTTTTAGTTATAATGAATCCTACTCCACTTGTATTTCCAATATTTGTGCCTTTATAGTAGAGTATATGTCCACTTTTTAAATCAATTGTTTCTTCACTTTTTCTTCTAACTTCACAAAGTCCAATAATGTCCCATTTAATATAAGATAGTTCTTCTTCTAACTTTTGCAATCTTACTTCACTTAAAAGTGATCTGCAGTTGTAAGTACCTAAATAAAAAGTCGTCATCAAATGGCAGCCTGAGTTCGCAATCAGGGGATTCTTAGCACCCTCTGCCTTTGGCCACCAACCGCTGCCTTGGTTGGTGACTTTACAGCCTCCTGGGAATAAGGCCATGATTTATTTTTGTCTGTCATGATTGTATATATTGAAAAAATATTCTTAATCAATCAAATATTACACACATTTTAATTAATTTATTTATTCATCTTTTTAAATCTAGTCAAATATCTCAGAAAAAGTTTTAAATTAAAATTACTTTTAAAAATATTTAAACATTTTAAATAATATCAAATAAGTATAATATTTGTACACTTATTCAACATTTATCTAATTATTAAAAATCCTAATTTAATTTCTAACTTTATTAAACTTTTTTTATAGCTAAATTATTTTTAAATATTTAACTAGAATGTTTACATTAAAAGCTAGTTAAATATTATAGCTTTAGTTTCCAGCAAACCAAAATATAGGGTTTGAACTTGGTTTCTTAATTTTACAAATCAGTATAAGCTTTTTAAAACAATTTTACAGTTAAACTAAAACTAAGTGGGTATTTTAAATTCTAAATTGCACTTTTTTTTGATTGACATTACTAGCTTTTTCAAATTTAAAGATGATGGACATCTGAACATTTATTTAAATTAAAATTCATTGTTATTTAATATTAATATAATAGCTGTAACATATGATAATTATAGCATTATAAAATATCCACAATAGTCTCTTTAAAGCAAAATTAAGCTATATATAAAAAATTTTTTAGGTGTCTTGGCATAAAATTTAACTGAACATTCAGCTTCTGCCAAAGCTAAGGGTTATAATATATACATGTTAATTCTTATATTTTCATGGATAAATGATGATTTCATATTATTATTATTATTATTATTATTATTATTATTATTATTATTATTATTATTATTATTATTATTATTATTATTATTATTATTATTATTATTATTATTATTATTATTATTATTATTATTATTATTATTATTATTATATTCCATGTAGTAAAATAGCTAAATAGCTGAGGTTTCAGAACAATATCAAGTACCTTCCTCCGAGCGTCCTCTTTCTCAAATCATAGGAATGCATATGAGATTTAAACTTTTATCTTTTTCTTTCTCGAATTGAATTTAAATATGAGAAGAAAGAAAAAGATAAAAATGATTTTAAATCTCACTTAGAAAAAGGATGCTCTGGGGAAGTTACTTGATATTGTACTGAAACATCAGCTATTTAGCTATTTTACTCTACGGAATATCCCGAAAATAATAATAATATGAAATCATATATATAAAATTAAGAGCATGCTAATATATGTCATGTGACATCTGACTTTTTATTATATATATATGAACCTTTATTGAGATATGGTATAATACTTTATGCTCATGAAATCTTGTCTAGTATTAATACATTATAATTACTACAGCAAAGAATAACTGATCTAATAGAAGAAAGTTATATATAAAATAATATACATAAAAAGTAGAATTTTATTATTCAATCAACTTCTTGAATATATAATTATAGAGAAAAAAAATGTTGATAGTTTTTCCAAAATACCTTATATAAAATAGTTTGAAATGTGTCTAAAAAACTAATACATACATAGTTCCATAATATTGTAACAAATGCGGAACCAAAATAAAAAATACCTATGTTTCTAAAAATCTATGGAATTAAAAAGCTTCTAACAGTATAAGCAATTTATATATAGAGTTCGCAAAAACAAACTCTTAACAAGCTTTAAGAATACCCTCAACCCCAGACCGCGGTTTCTGCATCTAGCGTCGTCAGTGAGGTGTTAGGGATTAAACATACTAGAACTAGCCTAGCACTTTATTTAATGCCTAACTATTGAGAAGAAAATCTAAAACATTCAGAACTTAAAATATGTTAGAAAAATAAAAAAAACACTTTGTATATAATAAAATATACATGAATATATAATATGATGTAATCAATATTTTATTATGTATAATTTATACATTATTAAAATGTAACTCATTGTTCTTATTATAATTAGTATATTGTGTTTATAACTAAAAGAAAATGTTAATATATAAACTATTATAGATTGTTTTCTATATAAAAGTGCAACTAAGCTTTAATAAAAGTTTGGCATATATTTAACCTGTATAAATGAATGAATAAAGAGCGATATATATATATACAGTACTAAAAATATTTTTATTTTGTATTTCACATTTATATGGGCCCTTTTTCAAAGAAAAGTATGTTCTTTACATTATATGTTATTTGAATATCAAATTAATATATGGATCATATAGCTTCATTTATTTAACCTGAACCATATTTATTTTTTTGTCCACTGAGAACTGATGAAAGTAAATACTTAGGTTTTAATTCCTTCATAACAGTGTGCGTTACTTCTTAGAAAAAAAAAATCACTTTGACTATGTAGCAACTTGAGAATGTACAAAAAAGATGATTAATTTCAGAGAAATACATTACTGATTATTTCTAATCATTTGTTGGAGATTATTGTTTCATTTGTTGACTAGAAATAAATTTTAAACCTGGATTAAAAATTAATTCACTCTTAATTAAACATAAACACGTGGAATGATGTTCTTTTCTATGTGGAATGTTTTATTGGATGTATTAAAACTTTCATTCAAACATACATTTTTGAATAAATGGATAAAGAACTTAGAAGAAATAAATGCATCTCAAGATATATTTCATCAAAAACAATATTAATAACGTAAAATGCTAAAACCTTTGACAGAAGCACCTTAAAAATACTTATGTAACGGTCAATCAGATGTAATAATGACTGTATGTGGAACTCTCAATTGAAGACCACAAACCAGAACTACAGCTTTTTCTCATAGTTCTGGCTTGTGTTCTTGAATTGAGAGTTCCATGTGTAGTCATTATTACATCTGATTGGCTGTTACATAAGCATTTTTAAGGCACTTCTGTTGAAGGTTTTAGCCTTTCACGTTATTATTGTATTATCTGCTAGCCTTAATAAATTTAATATATTTGCAAAAATAATACGGTACATGTGACACAGTGCATATATTTATATCAAATAGAATATCATATAACATTACAATACTAACTGAAAAAATTACTAAAATTTTTCCCAATCATGATATCAGCTATTAACAGATAAATATTTTCATATAAAACTCAACAAGATACATTTGTATATATCTAATAATGAGTTAAATGCATAGATGTTCAAAATGCATTAATAATGAATTATTAATTTATTAATATATTTCATTTAAATATTGAAAATAAAATAAGCTTAAAGAATTTATAGAAAGAAAGCAAAGATTCTAATCTTAAAATAAAACAATAATAAAAACCTTTTACTTTTAAAAATAATGAAGAGGGTTTTTAACAACAATAAAATTACAAACAGTTCCTTAGAGCAAAATGATCATTAAAAAGATTACTCCAAAATAGATAAGAATCAAGAGATAAAAACAAAATCCTTGCCATTCCCATTCAAGATATATACACAAACCACAGAGGAAAAATCTACTTAACCACAGAACCAATGAATCAATGAAATACATATATAAAATATGTCAGGTGGATCTGCACATACCTAGATAAGATGCTTCAGGACTATACAAGAAAAAATTCAAAAGAAATAGGATTAGAATTTTTGAATTGATTTGTCATTAAAAAAAAAGAAAGGAAACTTGAGAGTTATTGTTGCCACCAAAATGTAATCTATTTAATCACGCTTTCCCCAGTTTGTACAGCCGAAGGCAGCTTTCATCTCCACATATCTCAGGATCAAACCACTTGAACCATCTTCATAAATCATCTTAAATCTTCATAAATCATCATCACCTGCAAGAAATGGCTCTTGCATAAACTCATATCTTCATCGTGAAGGAACAAGCCCGGAGAAAGGAAAGTATAAATTATAAATGATAAAAAAGAACTAGAAACTCTTTAATCTAAAATCTCCAAATATTATTTTCCTTTAAATATGAACTATAGACTTTGTTTCCTGATCAAATCTGAACTTTATTTTCATAAACTATGCAATTTAAAAATTCTTATCTAAAAGTTAAATGTAATCTTTTTAAAATATGTATTATATTTTTTATGCTTAGTATAAGGTCTGTTGGTAATAAGGCAGGAGTTTGTGATTGCAAACATAAATTTAAAGATAAAATCGAACATTTATCATTATTAGATTTTAAAAATAGGTCAAATATATTATTTGATGTAAAAACAAGTTAAATATAATGTGTGATTTTAAATAAATTAAATAGCTTAAACTAAATATTTTTTTAAAGAATAAACTAAATTATTAAATTGATTTAAATTTAAGTTGGGTGTAGATGGCTGCTTAGACTTGTTTAAGTGTATAACTTATGCCCAGTATAAATAAAATGTTATAAATTATGTGTACATACACATAAAAGAGATTTATTTAAAAAGTAGGTTATATAGGTCGTAATTGCACACACACTGTGATATATTTATTTTAAAACTTATGCAAAAATAATAAAATATTATTTACAATTATTTTGTTTGAATCTATTTACAAAATATATTACATTAGTAATATATTTGTTTTTGATTTAAAATAAAAGTATATTCATCTCATAAATGGATTCAAACATTAAAATTTAAAAATAAAATAATTTTCTTTTGGATTTTAAAATCACACCACATATTTTCTGTTTAAAATAAATGAGGGCTGGTAAGAAACAATAGCTTTAATTAATTAATGTTCTAGGAGCTAATCTAGAAATACAGCAGATGTCCACTTAAGGTAGTTTCTTTTAATTAGCAAAAGTTTTTATTAAATCAAAGTTTTAATCCGAATGTCTACAGGGAAAAAAATAATAGAAATTAATTAAAATTTTGTTGAATTCCTTTGGACATTCAGATGAATTTTGTTGTAGCTGATAAGATAGCAAATTTTGGAATATTTTTGTAATGCTCCAGGGCAGTTTTATTGTGTAATTCTGTTATATATAGAAGGGTTTTTTTTGTTTTTTATGCTAGGTATTTTACTCTAAGAATTCTAAGCATATTTCTGAGAAATTATATTATTCTATTCTATTCTAGCTGTCTTTAAGATTATGCTATTCTAGCTTATTCTATTATTATTCTAAGCTTCCTGTGACTTTCTGATGAACTAATTGCTACTTACCTGCAAACGTAAGTATTTGAAGCTGAGTTTGCATCTACAAATAGATTTACCATGTTCTAAAATATCACTTTAAATATCTATGAAGCACCCAGGCTTTAAAATTATAATCTTCAAAATGACAGAGTAGAGCCAACAAGAAGGCTATTTTCCCCTGAGAAATGGCCAGCAGCTGCTCCATACCATCTGAAGCCATCACATAGGAAACCCTAAAACTGCTACTGCTGCTAAAATATGAACTATAACCAGAGTTTGCTGCCAAGTCATATGAACACTGCTTACAATCAATCTACCTGAAACTACCTGCAAATGCTTCTAATGAGGTAACCCCAAAACTTAACCCAAGAGCTCTTGTGATTATTTCCTCTAATTAATAATCTATAGCTATTTAAATTATTTTCCATTTTACTTTACCTTACCACTGTTTCTTTCTTTAAAATGTTATAATGTAATGAATATTTTTCTTTCTATCTTTGGGTTAATATTTTATATTTACTAATCTGTTTCTTTTCTTTTATTATGATAGTGTGCCAGAATAGTCTTTGACCGAGTGAATTATTCCCTTTTATTGAAAGCAAGATGCTGCCATTAAGACATTTTAAAATTATAAATTGTTTCCCATTTTGTTATCTCAAGAATCACTTATTTGAGGGCTATTCTACTCTTAGAATGTGTATAATAATTCTATAGTTTAAAATCCATATGTTATCGATTTTAAGCTAATATGAGAATATGTGCAAAGTCAATGATTAAATGTGTAACAAATGCATGATTGCATAAATAAATTTATGCTTTCTTTTAAAACCCTGCAAACAAGCAAAAAATGTATATTGTTTTGCTTTAATTTCAAAGCTTGTAATTTGAGGTCAAGAATGACGGACTTTCTTTAAATAATTATTTAGGGAATTGATTGGGCATTTTCTTAATCTAAGTGAATCCCTTTTTGTATACTTTATATACTTTAGTTGAGTGTTGCTAGAAAGTGTATTGGGTATCTCATGACTGTGTTGCTTCTCCTCAAGGGCTTTAAATGGCTAAGACCATTTCCCCTTTCACTTTTTGCAGTTCCCGGTCATAGTGTGTACTCAATTGTCACATCTGTGAATTCAATGCAGCTGTCACCCCAGTCACTAAGTTTTGGATGAGTCCAGACTTCGGCTGCCCATGACACCACATTCCTATGGATCAATGGTGAGATGCCCTCTGTATTTATCTTATTTAGCCATTATATAATTTTACTTATTTATTATTTGGAAAGTGATTTAAATGTATCACACCCTCCATCCTTTACATAAATTCCTCACTAGCAACAATGGACTCCCAATCTAACTTAATTATATGTTTATAAATGTAAATGCCTTGGTCATTTCCCCACCTTATAGCTTGACAAGCATTAGTCCAGTCTATTCTTGAAGTCAAGTAATGTTATATTAAACTTTAATGTTGCAAAATATTTTATTAAACTCTTTATAATTTACTCAAAGCACCTCACACATCTCCACAAGCTCTTTTAGGCACATTATTGTAATACTATATTAGCCCAAGGTATAGACAATGTATTTAACAACCTCCAAATGCAAATTGTCTGGAATGTTGTTTTAACTACCATTTTAGTAAGTGTCCCTGTCTAACATATGCAGACATTGGGCATTATATATATTTTTGATATGTTAATAAATCTTTTAAAACCAATTTTGATCCTTTATTTATTGATCCATATCACTGTCTCAGTCTCTTTTGTACCATCCATAGACATTAGTTAGCAAATCCAAACTTAAATCATGATAGATTCTCTGTGTTTCTCCCTGACACCAGGCACCAGTAAAAGGGATGTATTATTAGTGGCATCAGTAGCATTGTCATGTAGGTGGTGCTATGGAATTTAGACTTTAGATTCAAACTTAATATATCTAGAAGGCATCCCCTTCTAGAGTGTTCAGTTTCGTGTTTGGGGTTTGAATTCTGCAGTGTGTTAGTGAGATAGATGAATCTGACCATTACTATATATATATAGTGTTTTATATTCAGAGAGTACATTATAAATGTATTGTAGAAAATTAGTATAAAGCTGAAAATATACATTTGATATTGAGCAAGGTCAATATGGGTAAATGAGCTATATTATATAATCTGAACTGTATAAATATAACTGGATACATATTAGTGTTGCATACCAGCATTATTTATTGAATACTGAGTATCATTGATGGTCTGGAAATGACAGTTTAAATGCACTAACAATTGGTAATCGCTGATGGCTTAGAAATTGAGTGATTTGTTCTTATTTTTTGTTCAAATTATTATTTTATTTTTGTATCTATTTTTTGTATTTTTAAAGAATTTATTGCTCTATATTTATTTTATAGGAAGTAATCTTTTCAAAGGTATTGAAAGTCTTTTTAATGCTGGTACAGAGACAACATCTACGACTTTGCTGTGGGGAATAATATACATGTTGAATTATCCTGAGGTACAAAAGAAAGTAGAAGAAGAGGTTCAAATGATAACTGGAGGTTCTCGTCCAGTGTGTCTCTCTGATCGACCTAAGCTTGCTTATACTGAAGCAACAATTTTAGAAATTCAAAGAATATCCTCTTTAGTACCCTTGTCAGTTTTCCGCATGTCAGAAAAAGATACCACTGTTTTAAATTATGTTATACCCAAAAATACCATAATCATTACAAATATATGGGCAGCACATTTTGATCCAAAATACTGGCCAAATCCACATGAATTTAAACCAGAAAGATTTATTGATAAAAGTGGAAATATTCTTAAAAATCCAGACAGTTTTCTGCCATTTTCAATAGGTAAGTCAATTTTTTTTGTGAAAATGTTTTCATACAAATTAGATGCATACTCACACATTTGTATATTTGTACATATTGTACCAACCATCAGTATCTTAGGGTTTATAAAATTTATGTTCTTCATATTTAGTGAGCAAATTATATTCCCTTTGATAATTCCCTCATCAGAATATATCAGGTAATTTTATCAAACAGAATTATTTTTGATGGTCACACAACTCCACGTAACCTAACTAAACTTGAATAATAGTTGAGGGCAGAACCAGCATTTAATTTATTTGAAAGACATCACCTTTATATATAAGAATCCATTGACCTATTCCTTATCTTTATTATGTATTATTATAAAATTATTTGTTACTCCTAAAAGATTGTACTTTTTAATACGGCATCAACAATTTATTTGGTAAAGTAATAATTGTTGAATTTAAATAATTTTATCCTATTAATAAGAAACTTAATTAGAAAATGACGTAAGTTATATTCCTATAATTTAGTAAGTTAATTAGAGAATAACAGTATAAAAGTAAATAAATTCAAATGGCTACTAAACACTACTGTTTTCTAAGATTCAAATTCTTTTATAATATGGTCTGATGCAACATAGCATTTGCTATTCTTATAGCCTAAGAAAGTGTTCACTTAAATTACAAAAAAACATCTCTTACTGGTAAGTTGAATTGCTCAATTATAATGGTGTGTAGATTACCATGCATGGTTTTTGTTCTTCTGGGAGGGATTGCTTGTATGCTCATTCAAGCTTCAAGGTAGTCCAGGATTGAAAGATTTAGGTAGGCAATGGCTTCATTGTCAGCAGTCTCAGACTTCGGAAATATTGGTATGTGAACTTTCTCTTCTCATACATATAACAATGATTCAATATGCAGGTGACAGTACTTGATGAAATTTTTATGACTTCATAGAAAATTAATTTTATAGTAAACTATTTTTTTAGAAGATAATGATCTAAGATACACAATGCATTTGCTTTTTATACTCTCCCTGATTCTTGTAAGTCGTGCACATACTGTTAACACCTTTTAACTTTGACAAATTTAAAGTAATTTTATTCACAAAGTCATCTTTTTCCCTTTGTGTGGCCATATTGGATGAGGTCACAGAATGTGACTTTAGCATTCAAGTGCTGCTAAGGAATTTGCAATAAGAATTTATATCCTTATCTTAGCAAAAATCAAAGTAAGGTCTGGTTATTCTCTTTATCTCTTTCCTTAAATCTCTCTAAAGAAATAAATAACCTATGTTATTTAAATAAAATATAATCAGATAAGGTTTGAAAAGAAAAAAATATTATTTTCTTTTTTTGGTAATTTTTATAATTTATTATTTTAAATTGTCAATGCAAAACTTGTACCAAAAATATAATACAATACACGCACATATATATATATAACATTAAACAGATTGTTTATCATATTATTAGATAACAAATGGGAGCGGGATCTTTCTACAATAACAGCTTTTACTATTTAAATGTTTTATTTAATATTATATATTTTTGCAGTCATTATTTTCATTAACGCACATACATAAAATAATCATTGGGCAATAATTCTGCGATCTTTAGTTCTTGAGTTATCACTCAACTGGATTGTAGTTTAAATACCACTATTTAATAACCTAAAAAAATACTTTACAATTTTATACTTTTGTGGACAAAATTTCAATCAATCAAGCATAAGTATAATTTCTATGTTGTGGCTGAGCAGTTTGATGCAATGGTATAAAGTGATAGCCTTTGGGGCACAAAGTTATATGAAAGTGCAATTCTCTGTCAAATTCATTAATGAATAGTAGCAGAGAAAAGATATATTTTAAAATATTCTATTAATAATATCACTAAGCATTACCCATGTTACTGAAGAAAAGCTATTGTTAATTTGGCTTTTGTAAAGTGTTTATGATTTCTCTTTGTCCTAATAATACACCTGGGTCTCGTTTTACGCGATAGATAGGTTCCTCAGAAAACATGTGCAAATGAAATCACGCAAAAATAGACGTAACTTACATTGAAAAAGGGGGGCTGTGGTCTGTGATTTTCAAAATTCGTGTAAAAGCAAAGCACCAATGTAAAATTACTTTAAAATTCGCGCAAAAAAAAAAAAAAATAAGGAAATAAAATATGACTAATAAAAAATTTCAAATTTGAAAAAAATTGATAGAAGACAAACTTTTTTAAACTATATTAATTTTATTCAAAATAATATATTTTTATCATTAATTTAAGTACAGTAATTTACATTTTTTATACACGTTTTAATTATTATCGCTATTTGCCCAAAAACACGTTCGTTTGCAAACTAGTAAAAAATCAGATTCTCAGTGATGTGATGTGATGTATTTGGCTTCTCCTTAAATGAAGTCAAGAATATCTCAGCAATTATTCTCACAAGAGAAAATACAACTAGCGCCAAGTTCACTCTCATGTTTTGTTAATGGTTTTCTGTTGACGACAACAATGATTTTATTAATTGTTTATGAACTTAGACTTATGATAATAAAAAGACATTTATTCATCACTGCTGGGAAAAATTTAATTAAAACTAACAACTAAAAATTAAATTCTTATTTTTGTCTTTAATTTTCAATTCCATTTAAAAATCAAATTTCACTTTACATCACATTAATTTTAAGTCTCCCGTAAGTAATTTTTAAATTGTTAATTACAATTAAAATCAGATTTTAATTTTTAATTGTGCCCACTGCTATTACTGACCTTTTAAAAATAAACTTGTGGACACTAAATGATTAATAATTGCTTATGTTCTTTTTTAAAAAGCAAAAACAGAATGTGATTTGAAATGCAAAATTAACATGCACAATGTTTGAACAAATTTATTGAATAATAATCTTGTAAAATATAATGGGTGTATACATAAAATGTGGAAATCATGATTTTAATTTCATTATTGCATAAAATCTTACTATTATAAAGCACTGAAAATATTGAAATTACTAAGATGAAAGTAAAATTCCAATAATGTGCTATTACTTTCAATATAACGTAAGTGCGCAAAATTTATTATTTAAAGTAATAGCGCATTATCGGAGGTCGACTTCCGGTGAAACACGAATCGCATAACTTCAAAATCATGTTAAATAAGTCCGCGTGAAAAGAGACCCAGGTGTATATCTTATTACAATGTAACTCTCTAAATTATTATTTAATCTAAGTTATCGAACAGATTATTTCCTAGTATTGTGAAATATTAAATTCCTGGAAAACCTTCATCAATTAATATTTGATTTTTGTTGGCCCTTTCAAAAGAATGGTGACTTGGTTCTTCATAAGAATGAGAATATTTGACATTTATTTCAAAATGACTTTGCTTTATATGTATATAATAATGTATAAGTTTTAATAAGTTTTATTAAAATAGTTTTATTAAATGAAATAGTCAATAAGAAAGGAATTTTGTAATTTAAATTTTGGTACACTACTAATCAGTTGTATTAAAGATAAGCGCTCCAGATTAGAAACTAATTAATGCAGCTAGATTAAAAGTGCTGATTTCTAAAAGTAGACAATAGCTGAGAATTAATTGGTTTCTGCAACATTCCTTAACAAGAATAAAAAGGGAACAAAAAATAACTATGAAGCACTTGCAGTGGGGAACTTATTGATTGCACATGAAAGTCAAGAGTGTTTAAACTTAGCAACAGAACAAACCCAGTGAACTCCACCACTGGAGGTTAAAAAGTAGACCTAATAACTTTGCAGGCCACACTGGTCTAAATTATGTTTTTCATATGCCTTCATGGCCAGCGAGATCGTAAGTCAAAGATAAATGTATTCTAGTTCATATATGTAATATTACCTATCTAAATAATAATTCTATTAAACTATTTTGTCTAATCATTTTGATGTCTGGTTGTCTATTTGCCTGATTGTTAAGCCAAGTGAGTCACTGTACATAGCAGACTTAAAAGGTTGTTTAGAAGACTGTATTACCAAATCTTGAGCTTTTATTGGCCTAAGTAGAAGCAATATATATGTTTATCTCTAGTGAGTGAAAGAATATTTTGGCAATGATTACCAGAATATATATTTATGATAGATCACCAATATAAAAAAATAATACCTTTTTATGGTGTGTATATATACACCCAGGCAAATATTTTTTACTGAAATTAGCAAATCGTTTTTCATTATATTTTGTATAATACCATGTACCTGCATTCTGTTAGCATAAGGTAGATTTTTCTGTTATTAATAATGCATATATTTTCAGTTACCTTCACAAGGTTTCATTCCTGATTGCAATTCATCTGTAGTTATAATAGTTTAGATATGAAATAGCATCTAGAGATTTAAACTAATTACAGTGGAAGTATATTTATTTTTTAATAAATATGTTTAATTATGGTAGATCTCTTTTTTTAACATAAAAACTATTCAGCTTAATTCAAAAATCAAAACAATATTTTATTGAACTCTCAATAGATTCATTCAACTTTGTTTTATTTTGATTTGGGATCAGTTCTACATACTTCTCTGTGCAAACGTGACTAGTGATTTACTGACAACCCCTATCACAATATTTGTTATCGAAGATACGCATTTGTAAAATTATATGTAAACAGTTTGTGTCGTATAATCCTTCATGTTCATAGATCTCACTGAATTTTTATGCCTTTAATAAATTTCTTTACCTTTCTGAAAAAATCAGGTTTTACTTGTTATTTTTTATTATGATAAGCCCTAACATAATTAATTTTGAAAATCGCACAAAAGATGCTATTTTTTTGTCTGAACTTGAGTATTTTTTTTTATTATGAACACATTTTATTGCAGGCGTAAAACAATTATATGTCTAAAATTCCTAAACTTATGCCCCACTTTGAATATTGTTTCTTAAATGAGGCTAATTATGATAATACCTTTGAATATGAGGTTAAGATTGACCAGTACTTGTTGTTAGTGATTATGATCAAATATATCAAGCATAAAATTCCTTTTTTTTCATCCTCCAATAACACATCAGGAAAACATGTTTTGTGCACATCACATCGCTATGTCAAACTAGAATGACTTTTGCTCATTTGATCTATTAAATTTCATAAAAAATGACATCAGAAATCATATTATAAGGATTCAAAATAATAATCTGCATAAATCAATTGTTTTCTCACTAATAAGGATTTCATAAGTAATTTAAAATTTCTATTACCCTTATCCTGATCAAATATATTAATGATTGCATCTTAGTCTATTCAATTGTAATTTCATTCGTCAAAAACGTTTAGCCACAGTATTTCTTATAATAGCTGCAGTCTATAGTTATTTATACTAAAATAGCATACTTTTCTGATCTATTAGTTACCAATACTAAGAGTGTGATTAAATAAAATCTAATTACATAATGTGTATGTGTATCTGAACTTGTGTTGAAGTGCCAAATGTAATAAAAGCCAACCCAAATATAGATAGGTAAAAAAAATAGCTGAAAATATTTTTATGAAGTTAAAAATATGAAGTTTATCTATCAATCATCATGACACATTACAAGCAGCCAAATATAATGAAATGAAGGAGTTTGAATATAATAATAAACATGCAGTTGAATAGAAGGATATGTTAATGTTTTTAGAAGATTAATTTTGTCATTATTTTCAAATACTATACAGCTGTAAAAATAATGGTGATAATGAAATCATTATCCACTTTGTTTGCAAGCAAATTATTTATCCTTCTAATGCTACTGGTTACTTTTTTAATATATCATCAGTTGTTAAACCATTTTTAATTAATTAAAGGATTGTATGGTATATACAACCTTTTGTACACAAACAGAATAAAATTTGATATGTATGGGCATTACTTTTTGATAAGAAAATTATTCTTAGAAAAATATGATTGAACCCTCTTCCTGTAATTGTTTTTATTTTCTGAGTGCAAAGTGTAGAGGCTTATAAAATGAATACCATAGATAGATAGATAGATAGATAGATAGATAGATAGATAGATAGATAGATAGATAGATAGATAGATAGATAGATAGATAGATAGATAGATAGATAGATAGATAGATAGATAGATAGATAGATAGATAGATAGATAGATAGATAGATAGATAGATAGATAGGTAGATAGGTAGGTAGGTAGGTAGGGAGGGAGGGAGGTAGGTAGGTAGGTAGGTAGGTGGGTGGTGGGTAGGTGGGTAGGTAGGTAGGTAGGTAAATAGATAGATCGATAGGTAGATAGACAGACAGACAGGAAGACAGGCAGACAGACAGATAGACAGACAGATAAACAGACAGATAGACAGACAGACAAACAGATAGACAGATAGACAGACAGACAGACAGACAGACAGATAGCCAGACAGACAGATAGACAGATAGATAGACAGACAGATAGATAGATAGATAGATAGATAGATAGATAGATAGATAGATAGATAGATAGATAGATTAATAGGTAGATAGGTAGACAGATAGATGCATAGATATGTAGATATATAGATAGACAGATAGATAGATGGATGAATGAACAGATAGATAAATAGACAGATGTATAGATAAATAAATAGATTGATAACTGTTTTAACTAATTAAGTAAATAGTATAGAGATACCATACATATATATATATATAAATCAAACTTTTAAAAAAGTAAAAAAAAATGGCATTTTCACTAATAATAACAATTTTGCTTTAACTGATATTAATAACATTATGTTACAGGTTCAAATATTGTTATAACACCGAAGCAAAAATAAATAAATAAATAACAATAAAAACAACTTTGAATAGAAACATCTGCCAACGATATTATTTCTTTCATTAATAAAGAAAAAAAAAAGTTAAAGATACCCTTGAATGTTTACTAATTTTTTTTTTTTAAGTGTCATAGCATCGGCTGGGACGCGAACCCGCAACCCAGGCAACCGTCGCGCTGACCTCTCGACCACCAATGCAAGACTTAATGTTTACTAATTTATTTTAAAATATTGAGAATAATAGGAGAGACTCTCCACGAATGTGTTTCTTTATCCTCTTCACATGGTTAATGCATTGCAATTACTATGATAAACCTACAGACGAAAACACAGAACAAGAGAAAAAAAAATCGTATTTCGAATTTGTGAAAGATTTTGCCAATAAAAAAATAATTAATTTTATGTTTTGCATAGAAAAATAAATAAGAAATTTGTTAATTATTGTAATTATAAATTAAGACCTTTTAAATATTAATGGAAAATCTTAAACATTTTGAGTTTTTTCTTGAGTCATGGTATTCACATTAAATAAAATATTATTCCAAATTTTATTTGGATTATTGATAAAGCTTCCTATTTATATTTAAAGCTTGTTGTTTTATGAATGCAACATTGTTCTCAATTCTAAATTTATGTTCAGAAAAACTTATAAAATAGAACTTGCAGTTCAGATTAACATGCCCGAAACTAAAAGACGCTATATATTCTCCTTTTAGTGCTTCACCTTTAAAAAATTTTAACACAGTTTTTTTATGTCCAAGGAACTGGATATTGATGGTTAATACTCAAAATCCTCAGCCCAATAATTCTGTAGATCATAATGGTTTCTGTGAAAAAAAGTAATAGCTTTGGTTTTAGAATATATTAAAAAAATAATTTTGCTATGGTTATCTGTTCTATTTATAATGTGGTATGGATGAAGTAGTTTTCCTAGTCATTTAGAAATAACATATACAGTTATGGAAATAAAGATATTTGTTATACATATTTACAGTATAAAAGATATACAAACATTGGAATACAATGATTTACATCAATTACAAATTGTGAACTATGCATGTTTATTTATTATCAGTTCAGTTTGCAGAAAACAATGTTTAGGATCCTGACATTTCCAGCCTATGAATGTTTTGCTTTACGTGCAGCTTACTATTCAAGGCTTTATCATACCTCATTGTATTTTACAATATTGTGGATATTGTAATACTTCCATTCAATGTATGACAGTTGTCCGAAGTGGTATACTTTCAGTTTGTTATCTGATTTCCCTTTCAAATAGACATCAGTATGTAGCAAGATCTTTAATTTTACTGTAAAAAATTGACTTCTCTGATGTAGCTTTCCAATTGATCAGTTATGATGTTAGCAGTTTATTTTTATTTTAATTAATTTGTCTGTCTTATGTAAATTAAATCTTATGTTGATAAAATTATAGTAAAAAAGGCTATTCATCATCATCATCAACCATTATTAATCCACTGCAGGATGAAAGTCTCTCCAATTTCAAACCATCTACTCTTTTCTTTAGCTTCTCTCTTACACATCATCCATGCAAACATGCTTATTTCATCCATCTATCTCATATATGGTCTCTTTCTGAGTCTTTTACAATCTCTTGGAATCCGGTTTAAGATTTCAATTGTCCATCTATTACCATCTTTTCTAGCAATATGACCAGCCTAACTCCACTTCAGTCTTTTAATTTTTTCAATGAGGCCAGTAACACCTATTTGTTCTCTTATCCATATATTGCATTTTCGATCTCTTTTTGTTACTCCTAACATGCATGTCACCATATCCTTTGACTGGTCTGAAGTCTCTGCATTGCTTTTCTATTAAGTGTCCAAGTCTCATATCAATAGGTGAGAACTGAAAAAAGACATTTATTAAAAACCTTCCTTCTCAAATACATAGGCATATTTCCTTTTAGTATCAAGTTATTTCTACCAAAAGCACACTATCTAAGTTTAATTCTAGGATTAATTTCATCCATTATGTTTCTATCTGTATCAATAATCTGACAAAGGTATTTGTAGCTGTTAACTTCTAACTCATTATAATCAATCTTTATTTTCATATTTTGAAAAAATCCGTTGAATATTACTTTAGTCTTTTTATTTAGTCATACTTTCCTACTTTCATCTGATAACTCCTGCAACATTTCCTGCAGCTCTAAAGCATTATTTGCAAAAACAAGTTCATCATCTGCAAAATCAAAATGACTTAAATAATCTCCATTTACTTTTACTCCTTTAGCTTAGCCATTTTCATCCACAAATTACTTCTTGTAGCACTACTCTAAAACGTTTCGGAGATATGGAATTACTCTGTCTCATATCCTTTTCAATGTTGACTTTACTACTATCATTATGCAATCTAGTTGTTTCTGTTGCATTTTTATAAATATTATTTGAAAATATGACAATGTCCTGGATCTATACCTTGATGATCCAATGCTTTAATCACTGAAGAAATGCTTATAGAATCAAATGCCTTTTTATAATCTATAAATACAAAGCATAAAGACAACTCATATTCATTTGTCCTTTCTATAACTTCTTTCAATACCTGGATATTATCTACTGTATTAAAGCCACTTTTAAATTCAGCTTGTTTTCATGGTAAATCCTATGTTCTCTGTTAGACAAGTTGTAATTATGTTGGTAAAAATTTTGGTTAAAATTGATAAAAGGCTAATAGGTTTGTTATTTCCAATATCTTCTTTATCATCTTTCTTAAATATTAATATTAATACTGCATTCTGTTGCATCTTTATTATTCAAAAATTTGGTATATAACTTTGCTAAAAAAAATTCTATTTCTTCACTTGCTTCTTTTAATATATCAATTACAATTTCATTATTGTCTGGAGTTTTTCTTCATAAATTTAACTGCATGTCTTACTTCTTCATTTAAAATTTTTAGCAATTCAGAAGATATAATAGATATAGAAGATACATGTTTTTTTATTACTATATAATTCTTGATAGAATTCTTCTACCCATTTCATGATTTCATCTCTCTTTTTAGTAATAATTCCATCTTTTTTTCTTATTGCAGATATAAATGTCCTACCAATACCAAATCATTGTTTTATACTCTTGAGTCTTATTACTTTCTACAGCTTTCCTTGCTAGTTCACAGTTATACTTTCTTCAATCATTTTCAACTTTTTTTTACACCATTTTACAAAATTTGAGATATTTAATCCTTTTTAATGCATCATTTTTGTATATCTTTATATCCCTTCTTTTCTTCATAAATTCTCTAATCTCAGTAGAAATTTTATTGGTCAATTGCTGGTTTTTTTACCACCTATCTTTGTTGCAGTTTTTAAAAATGTATCAGTTATTTTCTTATTAATTTCATTCAAATCTGAATCATGTTCAAAATCTAATAATACTTGAAACCAATTTGTAAGCTCTAATGTAAATTCATTAGAATGTTTCTGAAGATTAAGAATATTTTTGTCTTTCTAGTTTTGCATTAAAAGGCTATTACTTGAAGACAAGTTTAAGATGAGCTACAATCAGTTTACAATATATTATTTTCTTCTGCTGTAAAATTTGCATTTATTTTTAGTTTTATTAACATTTCAGCTTGACTACTTGACACAATCTATGTTACAATTCTTCAACCACTGTTTTCATTTATTTGAAATTTTTTTCTCTATCTTTTATGTATAAACTATTTATTAACAAAAAAAACATGTTTTCAAAACTCGTGAACTAACTTTACTACTTGCACAATACTTTTTTGTTAATCAATTACATCATCTCAATAAAACATGATCATTTATAAATAAAACTTTTGTTTTTTTTAGTGCACAACAGTAATGGCTATAAATATGTATATCTTTAAATCACAGCTTTTAATATATTTATTTATAATTTAATGTACTTTTTGAGATTTTCAATGCCACAAATGAATCCTCATACACTTATAAATTATTATATTTTTTATCCAGTAGTATTTGTGAGCATACATGTAAAACAAATCATAAATAAAATGTTATGTTTGTTGTTGTTTTTTCTTTTAAATTGAATGAATGCAACAATACATAGCTTTAACAACAAACAACATTATCACTGTTTTCTTTTAAAAATATGATTTATTAACATAATATTAATCTTTGAATTTACATGTCATATGTAGTGATATATAAGATTCAAGCTATGGTTTACAATGCAGAACTTGATTTACCAAGTGAACAGAAAAATCTTGAATTGTATATGAATATACCTTGCCAATCATAGCTTCTCTTATAGTTTACTAAGTAACCCCTGACCTTAATGGCAACTGGATAGATCACAGCTACCAAGAATCATATCATCTCCACCATCCAAAAGATGAAAAAGTGAAAACCCGTACTAATCCTCACAGCACCCACGTCCCAGCCCCCCTGCTAAGGACTAGGAACCAGGACTTGGGTATTTCCAAAGCTCAGACTCTCTCATCCAATGACCTTACTAATTCCCACAACATTATCACTGTTTTGGATTAGAGATTTAATCAACATTATAAATTAATATACAGTCTACTGAAACAATTCGTTTGCAGATTATCCCTTAAGTAGATACACTAGGTATATATTGTGCTTATTTTTTACTTTTGCGTTTATTTAATTATTTTAAAGTCAAAGTATGCCATTTTAATTGTTTTTTATACATGGATATTGTGACTTTATTTTCGACAATCACGATATGTGTGCATATATATAAACAATATTATTGTGTTAGTAATATGTAAATTATGAAAAGTTGACTATTCCGTGGTACATATTAATGTTGCACGACCATAATGAAATTTCTTTTTTAAATTTTAGTTGTTAAATGCTTGCTATATTTATAAAAACTCAGAATCATGAGCTCACACAAACATGATTAAATATTAATTAAGTTTATATACAATATACATTAACAATGTATTTTACCACCAAACATCATATAATCACCATTTCTTGTGCTTGCTCTGAATTCAGACCTATAGGACAATATAAGCTAATGATCTTAGATGGAAACTATTATTGTGTTTTTAATTTTATTCTCATAGTTTTGTAGTTAAGTGGAGATATAAGGTGGATTCTGGGGGGTTGCATTATATCCTAAGATCTAGGTAGAGTGCTCTCAGATCCAAAGTTCATCACTGATGATGACCACAAACCAGGAACTAGACCAGGGATATTGGATGAGTAGACACTAGGTAGGTATTTTATGCACAGGCCTTTTGGCATCCATTGATTACTTTCAGTGGCAATGAGTGTCACCACTGTATGGAGAGTTTTTCCCATTTTAACAATATATTTTACATGTGTATTACACTATTTTTCTGATATGTTGGCTAAGTATAGAATCTAGATATAGTGAAAATATTAAGCAAGGGTTTTCAGATGCACTTCTAGGTGTCTCTAACACTCCCACTGTACTCTGAAAGCTTCCCTCATATATAGGTATCGCCAGACATCCAGATGTCCTGTGACAACTTGCATCATATCAGGCACATATTCTAAAAGTTTCCATCTTAATATGACTTTGCCTTGCTACTTTGACAATAGTGAGAACGATGTGTGTGCTGTCATTTAGCTCTGAGAAGTGTTTGTTTTCTTTGACTTTACCTCCAAATGGACTGTCTATTTATATTCTGGTCCCTCTCTTATGGAGATAAATCAGATTCACTGTGCATTATCATCTACTAGCCTGTTTGGGATATTGGATTATTATTTATCTATTCATATATCTATTGGTCTGTAGTGTTGAATGCTGAATCTAATCAAGTAATGATTAAATCTGTCTAAATTCATGATTTGAAGTTGAGCTAAAGCATTACTTACACCTGGTTAAAACTAGTCTTGGAGAATGTGGTAGTGTTTGAGTTAAATGGAAGAATGTTTTTTTTTTTATTTTTGACTTTCCTATGTCTGGTTATATTATCAGGTTTAATGTTTTCATCAGTAGTTGTGTGAATTCATTTGTTGTTTTTATGTTTTCAACCATAGATATGGAATTTTTATCAGTAAGTTCAGTGTTTTATCAGCATATCTGATATCTCCCTTAGCAGTTCTGAAGATTTCATCAACAGAACTAGTGTCTTTGAATCTTGTAGACTCTTCACTTCTTATATGTTCTTTTTGACTTTGGTATTACTATCCATCTACAGTTTGAACAATCACTGGTGGCGATCTGTTTAGTTTAATCATAATTTCTGGAACTCATTTGATGTTTTGCTTAAAAATACAACCCAAGACTTCTTTGTTTGTTTGTAATAAGATTTAACATGATTTATTAATAATCTCATCTGGATAAATCATATTTATTTTTTTAATTTGTCAGCTAGTTTACTTTTACTACTATGAAGCCCAAGAGATTGAACCAGTCATGACTTAAATTGCTCTGCATATCAGCTAACACAATAAAAGGAGATTAATTATTTTACTAGGACAGTGAATTTATTTCTTCTTTAAGTCAAATGTCATATTTGATTGCCTTGGAACTCAATCATCACTATAATGCTAAGATACAATCAGTCATTACTATTTCATTATTATTGATAATCTACATTGACACTGCAAATCCGGTATCCAGTTTGATTGTTATTGGAGTTTCATAAATACTAATTCTGCTTTTGAAGGCCAAATCAATGATATTCATCTTAATTATGCAGGCATGATTTTATTAACTTTATATTACCTCTCTATTTTTAGAATGTACCCTTCAATATTTTCTGAGTGATGTGATACCAATAAAACATTTAATTTGTGCATGTTGTGATTTGACACATCTGTATAAAACTTTACTATTAGTAAATTCCTTAAGGTCATTTGGATTGGAAAAGTTAGTAGATAGTTTGGTTTTTCAATCCCCAGCTTCAATTCTGTGACTACTTTAGACTACCTTTACTTAATGGAACATGAGTTTACTTCTATTTAATAAAGCAATCTGAATCTCCATTAATTCAGCCAGAGTTGATTGTGAGACTATGATCCCAAAAGTAGTATTTGGATTCTTTAATTGTTTGATCCTAAGTCTGTGTTTACCCATTCTACAAATGAATTAATCTCTTAACACTTTATTTAAGAAATTCCCAAAATCACAGCTACTGGAAAGCTTCCTGGGCTAATGGAAAACTCTCTTGCCTTTCCACTCCCTTTGTGGACAGAGACTCAAGTAATATATTTGCATTACCATTAGGAGTTTTAATAGACAATTCTGACAATATAGTGTTTTATCTACAGAAAGCTTACTTGGAAGCATGAAAGTTATTTCTGCATGGATGACCTTGTATGTTTATGCACAACAAATTACTTGCTTGTTTTAATCTAGATTTTTTAAATTTCAATGGCTTACATGCACAAATGCATTTAATTCATGCAGGTTGTGCAGATGGCCTGTATCAAAGTCTTTAATGAATTAGTTTTATTCATTTAAAACTTCATTTTTTTTGGTAGGGAGAAAAAGTTTAGTGAACCTGTTGAAATTGTGAGAGAAAAATTATCTGATGTGCCAAATCTGTTGAGATCAGGAAAGCAAACTTTCCCTTTTATCAAAGCTGTTGTGATTAAATAAACTCAGAATAAGTATTATTCACACAAGTAAGAGCAAATATTTTTAAACTTACACATAACATATATTTTACATGTTAGCTAGATTTAGCATGTAATTATTGAAACAAGAGACTTCAGGGATCATTCTAGGTTTACTTGACCCTTCCATCTGTATCAATATAGGTAAACCCATGTCAGGTTTAGTATCTATCACATTTTTATGTAATGTAAACTTGCCTCACAGCTTTAACAATTTAAAAACAATATGCATACGATGTTTACATCTGACAGTTATTTGGTTATTATCTCCGACTTTACCTTGAAATAAACTACCAATTTATAGTTAATTCTTTTTTGTGAATGGGAGATATTGAATTGACTTAGCATCATCACCTATTGGCTTGTTTTTCCCATTGAGTCTATTTTATTTATATATCCATTGGTCTATGAATGCTGAATCAGATCAAAATAAATGTGAATCCGGACAAGACCGTTATTTGAAGGTAAATTGAGCTATGACAATGCTATTCGGGATAGCGATACATGCTATAAGCTGTCTGTAGCTATTATTTATTTCGTTATATTGCGATATTGAATATGGTAGAGCTTATTTCAGAGTCTTTTGTTTATTTCATTTGTATTTTTTCTGGAACATCTACCATGCCGTATTTTAACAACGACATTCTGTGGTTGATGGGTGAATGGCAAAAGAATATAAAAAATTAAACCATAGCATAGGATTGAAGTTTTAAAATTTTGTCAAGGCAGTAAGTAATATTTATTCAATCTTTTATTCTTTAAAGCTTAATCAAGTAATGGATAATTGTAAAGGATTAATTAAAAAGATTAACAATTTAATAATTACGAAGGCAATAAATTCACGTTTTCAGAAACTAAAATTAACTGAAAAGTATAAAATTGTTTTGTTTGAATTTAAAAATAATTTTTATTCTTATAATGAATTTTTAGATTAACGATTAATGCAGATATATAGAATTTCAATTTTACGTAACAAACAATTTCCTCAGAGGTTTGATTTTGGCAAAATATGTGTATAATATAGTTTGTAGTTTTTTTTTTTTTCCCCATATGTCATAGCATCGGCCGGGACGTGAACCCGCAACAATTGCCGCAAGCAACTGCTTGCCTGCAAAGCGGTTGCGCTGACTTCTCGGCTAACAATGTTTGACTATATGCTGGAGAAAGTATAAAATGGAAGCTATTGAAGCCATAAAAATGCGTATGAAATGAATAATTTTCGAAAGAAAGAAACATATAATATATATTTATTTAAGTTCTCTGGTATAAAATATGTTGATACATGGTACAAACAGATTACACTAATAAAGAAACGTGTTTTTTTTTTCTGATAATACTAATATTATAGTATTAAGGAGAATAAAGTTGGAAAATTATGTTTAATAAATAAATATAGAAATTTTTTTTACCAATAAACTAAAAATTGAAATCTATTTTATTAGATTAGTGAAATTTATTAATTCTATATTTATTATAACAGAAAGTTGTATTTATCTATGTAACCATCAGATGATATTATGCCAAGGATTTTTGGAAATGTAAAAGTGTATAAAAAAATTTTAACTTTTATGTTTATGAGGGATACACATTTATTAATGAACAGTTTACATGGGAAAGATTTTGGAAGATGAATTAGTAAACCAGGCAAAAGTTTACATACACTAATGCCACTTGGTGCAAGCCAGAGTAGTCAATAAATGCCAGAAGGCTTGTGCATAAAATCCCTATCCAATACCTGCTCATCCAATATCCCCAGACTAGTTCATATCTTGTGGCTTTCATCAATGAGGGGATCTGAGAACAGTGCACCTAGATTTTAGAATCTAAAGCAACCCTCTACCAGACACCTTTTATCTCTACTTAACTACAAAACTATGAAAATAAAATTGAAAACACAATAATATTTTCAATCCAAGGTCATTAGCTTATATAGTCATATATAATAAATTTAGTTCAGTACCCATATATGTGGGTGTCTTTGCTTATTTAATAACCATAGCACCACTATCCTATTAGGGAGAATTGGTGTTAAACCATTAAACCTCACATGATCACCATTTCTTATGCTTGCTCATAATTGTTATTAAAACAGGCAAAACTCTCCATACACTAGTGCTACTCAGTGCAAGTCAAAGTAATCAGATGTTTACATCCTGTGATCTAGGTGCAGTGTTCTCAGATACAAGGTTCTTCACTAATGAAAGCCACAAGCTAGAACTTTAGTCTCGGATATTGGATGAGTAGGCATTAGATAGGAATTTTATGCAAAAGTCTTCTGGCATCCATTGACTAGCCTGCCTTGCACTGAGTGGCACTACTGTATGGAGAGTTTTGCCTGTTTTAATGACAATTAAGATCAAGCATAAGAAACAGTGACCATGTGATGTTTAATGATTTTAAACATATGACTTCATCATCATTTGGTTTGATCAAAAAAAAATATGATAAACTGATTTTGGCTGATGAAGATATTTTTTTTCTTCTTGGATGTTACAGAATTGTATAATTCTATTAAAAGTATCTATTTATGTCACTGTTTATATTGTACTTGTCAAAAATGTTGATCCATCTAACATGAGCTGGAACTCAATGAAATGTACTTCAAACTCAGTCAAGCCTAAGATTTAGGTCAGGGAACAACCTGAATTCGAACCCATTCACTAAGCCCCAGATCAAATACGTAATGAATAACATAACAATGATGTCACATGAGAATTAATTCTTAAGTCTGGCCCACTAGCAGAGTGGAGAAGACAATGAGACATCTATTAACTATGATTTAACTAAATTTAGGCATATGCATGGATAGATGTTTGGAAGTGGAGAAAAAGGAATTTGAACTACTCAAACAAGTTAGATAATAATAATTACTTTAATATAATGACAAATTATTTATATACATTATGAATTAATCGCATACATTAGTGGGTGTATGAATGAGCAGTCTACTAAGTGGTAGATAATTACATATTGTTATTCACGCTATTATTTCTCATATGCTCTTTTATTAATTAAATAACATATACTATAAATAAACACGCATCTTTTGTGAGTCCAATATTAAGATGCCAATTTAATTATTAGAAAGAATTTACATAAAATTGCTATTAATGCTTTGTGTTACAGTTCTAAAACATGGGTGACTAACATTATTTCCAGGGAGTGTTCCGAAATTCATTACAGATATAATATAAACTATTTTCATGCCATTACGGTTATGAAAATAAATAAAATACATTTGAAAACATATTTGATTATATGATAAAATACTTAATGAAAATTCTTTTAGTTAGCACTGGTAAGAAGAGTGCTTTATTTTCCCCATAGCAAATAAATACTCTTAAATACAGAAATAAATTATGACAGTGGGATTATATAAGGCTAAAATAACATTATTAATTAATAAAATTAGTAATACCCGGCATTTTACATATATATTTTGAGCAGAGTGTAATTTTAATATTAAATCACTAAAACTGGGTCATGAAGTAAAAGAAATAATAAATGGATAAGTGGTGGTAATGACATGTGACAGAGAAATCAAAGAGAAGAATTTGCTTCTGGATGAAAACGAAGTCTAAGACCCCCATTTTAGGGCAGTGCTTAGAGAAGTGTGATGAGACATGGTGTGGCCCAGACTTTACTGGAATAACCAATGCAAGAGACCTTTTTATATGGAATAAATGGATATCCATAGTGTGAGCCATGACTTTACTGGTTTCACTGCCAGAGGTCTTTTTATATGAAGTAAGTCCCCATGGGACAGGACATAACAAGAAATATATGGGTTCAATCTTGTAATAACCCCCAGATTAGAAGCACATAATATATATATATTGTAATGGGCACATAAGACGTTACATTATTTTTTTTATTAATAAACACGAAAAAAGAAAAGTTCGCAAATAAAAACTTTTTTTTTTTAAGAATTAAAAATTGAAATTAAATATCATCTAAACTCAAATATATATAAAATCGCACAGATGAAAAAAAATTATTAAACAAAAACTTTATTAAAGAAAAAGTATTTTAAAACTAAATTTTCAGTAAAGATTTAAAGATAAAAATATATCTAAGTTTGTACAAAACAAATTAATTAATGTTATTGAAAAATGGAAATGATTATTTTAAATTAGTCCAAGTGAACTAGCCCTTGGGCATTTAAATGTATAAACAATGGTCAGATAGGAAAACAATAGAAACTAATAGCCAATGAAAGAAATCCATTGGGAAATCAGACCTCAACAGAAGGATCATCATCATCGATGACATAATGTCCATTGGATCCAAAAGTTACATATAAAAAGAAAAGTTTGGAAATAAATGGGAGTTGAGTAAAGAAAATTTAAGAGAAGATGGAGATGTGTTAAGGTGGAGAGTTGGAGGTGAAGGGATTGAAAGATGCACTTTCAATTCCTTCAGTTGTTATAAAAAAGGAAAATGAAACATTGCTTTTCTTATATTGAGGACCACAGGATCATCGGGGAATATAATGCTGGATTCCAAATGGCAAGCAACTGTAAAGGATGAACATTTCTAAAACCGTAAGCATATTATGAACTTAAATGAATATTAATTTGAAAACACCAAGAACTCTAAAATATAAACTTTCCCAGTATTTAATTTATAGAAATAGAATCCTATCTGACCAAACTAAATTCTTTATTAATTCTTTTTATTTGATGTATTTCTTTTTTTTAAATCATTTCCATTTATCTTTTTTTTTTGTTCTTTTAAGTTTTGTTTATGATTTTTGTTTTCTGTTAAATTAATATTGTATAAATGTTAAACTTAAGTCGGGCATGAATGGCTATATAGATTTGTAAAGTTTTATCTGGGGAGGGTAATCTTAGGTTATTCATTTCTTAGTTAAATTAGGTCAATGGATTGGATATATTGGTGTAATTAGTAGATGTAGTATGAGGTTCACTACATGCAGAATCGAATTATACACCCCACAAACCCTTTTGCCTATGGAATGCGATCGTAAGTCGGCAAAAATGACTGCAGTCCTTTCCTATGGAGTTTTTTTTCATTGCTCTTCTCATCAGATAGATGTAGTATTCCTATCTGGACGAGAGTCAATTTTTTTTCTCTTAACCCTGCTGCTCAGATGTACATTCCTGACAGTATGGAATTTTGTGTTGTCGTATTCATATTACATTGAATGCATCGATATATCAGATGGATTGAAGTTGGTTTAACTATGAGTTTTTGGCCTAAGATTAAATAAGGATAGAATATTTTCTTTTCAAATGCAATCTATATAGTCTATTCATACTTGACACTCTAAATGCATTAAATTTAAGTTGGGTATAGACACTTGCATGGATTCATTATTGGTTAATTATGTTTTTGGTTTTCATATTCGATCAAAATATATAGACATTCGGTAAATAATAATACCTTACGGTGAGTATCTAAAATATATTTATTCGGATGTCTTTTAAGTTATTGGTGTCAATGTGGCATCTTATGATGAATGCCATTGGGTTCTTATAAATTTCCCTCTGCAATTCCACCAATGATTTTATATTTTGATTGTTTATGTTTATTTTGAAATGTTTTTAACCGTGTAATCTATGTAACCGATCTATGCACAACATTATAAAGCAAACTTTTATAAATCCATCTGTGTGAACTTATAAAAAGTAAAATGTAAATTAAAATCTAAAATCAAAGTTAAAAATGTAAGTTAAATTTTAACCTTTTAACCGCTAATTTTATTATTGGTTGTATCAGATAAAAATCAAATCTTTTAATTGGCCAACTCACAAACTGAAGACAAAGCCTATTGTTAAAACATATTCGCTTATAATATTAAATTCAACTCAGATACGTTTATAAAAAGTATATTATTAATTTTTCAGGTTATGAAGAGAACGAAAGTTCTTTCAAAAATAAATTGCTATTTATTTATTCTAAAATATTCAATATCGGCAACATAAAAGCTATAATATAAACAAAAAGATCGACTTTTACGTTATAGAAAAGTAAATATTTCTTTTTACTACATCTTCAATATTTTTACTTAAATCTTCAATATTTTTCAAAAATAATTTTGTTTTTTTATTATTCTCTCTGAAAATAATTTTAATTTCTCAAAATATTCTTTTATAATAATTTAAATCGTATTCGAAATGAAAATCTCAGCGTTTTTCTTTATTTTCTTTGATCAGGCAGTTTCTTTGTTCTTTCCAGCCAATCAGAATGTCTTTTTTGGCTGAGAGCATGCTAAGAACCAATCACAAATAATGTTCCTTCTTTGTTTAGGTTTAAATGCGTTTTTTTTTATTTTTTACTTGTAAAATAAATCGGAAGATGGCACCATCTTACAGAACTTTTAAAAACGAATTCAACACGTGTTTAACGAATATTTTCGTATAAAAACTGGCTGAGTTAGAGTGATGTCAGATGTCGACGAGGAGCCTCGTAAGAGGCGGGGAAAGAGTTAAAATGTAAATCATACTAAAATAATAATGCTAAATTTTATATATGTGTGTTTAAATAAATGTTTGTGTGTAATTACTGGCAGTGGCTTATTTTATTCTTTTTTAAAAAAATATTCTTAGATAAGAATTTATAAAATATAAAGCTCTGCTGTTCTGCTGAGCTAGTGACAATGGGCTAACGATCGGAATCAAAATATATATAATAAAAAAATTAAAAAAAATTTGTTAAACTTACGTATCTGCCTACTTTATAAATTTCTCTAGGTTCAAATGCCTAAATGGCACCCTTGTAGTGCAGATTACAGTAAGATTTGATCTTCACTTTCTTTTGGATCGTTGTAATATATATTCACAAAGATATGCTGAATATCAGTAACACAATACAGAAGGATGTCACTAATGACACTGAATATGATTTACTGCTTTAAAATAAATGACCCTTGTTTGAATGCCATAATTTATATAAATAATATGCTATGCCATTAGAATATATATATATATATATATATATATATATAAAGATTTACATTTCTTTTAATAAAATATACATTAAGATTTGACCCCCCCCTTCTTTTCTGATATTTAAAATAATTCAATCTCACCATCATGGATTTTACAACAACTGAATATGTAAGCTTTTGATATTTTATATGAAAAAAGAAAATAACTAGCAGTTACATATAGAAAACAAGTAATAAGTCACTCTATCAAAATTGAATAAATAATATTTTAAATTATTTCAGAGCAGTTATTAGCTTGAGTTCTGGATTCTCCAGGTAGATTCAGATTTAAACAAATAACAAATTTTTACATTAAAACATAAACAAAATGTTGACTCATAAAAACAATCTGGCTAACATATTAATTAATAATGTATTATGTTTTAAAGAGACATTAGTAACCTTAATTTGTGAAGGTTTAGTTAAAAAAAGAAAGAAAAGATTTTTAGAAATTAAGCTCACCAGTTTGCTTGAGATTGGCATATTAATAATAAGTAAAATAGACATATAAAACAAGTAATAAATACTTATAAATAAATGACCGCACTAAAATTAAAGCATATGAGAGAGAATAAAATTCATAAAAATTCTTTGAGAGGAATTTAAATTTATGTTTTAGTAAGAAACAAAGTTAATAAATAATACATTAGGAGTTTAATAGAGTTTAATAGAGTCTAAAACTAGTTAGGCAAACTAGATTTTGTTTCAATGGTGGCAGTTTAAAGTAATTTACCTAGCACCATTTTAAGAGTCCATTTTCAATGTCTGGCATTTAATGGATCCATGTGAGTTATTGGTGACAGCCAGCTTTCATTCTTTTTTCAGGGCTTCCTTCATTTCAGGGCAGCAGGATATTATGGCAGTGGAAGATGGCCTACAAGGATTGGGGAAGGCTTTCTACTAGATCATCATTTTTAGATTTTAGACAATGTGAAGTCTGTTAACTGCAAAGTTCTGTCCATAGTAGCTAAATCTCCTGGTGATTAATATCAGCCCATTTTATATACTGCTCAAGTATTTCTGGAATGCTTTTAATTAATTTTTAGCTCAAATCTAATCTTTAAAATCTTGAAATTTTCTTTGTTCATTGTTTCAAGATGCAATCATAAGATAACTGTCCAAAAATAAATTCAAATTTATTTTCAAATTAGAAATAGATTTGACAAAAATGTTTATACAAAAGTAAAATCGTTAATTTTAATCCCCCTTTTATTTTAAGTAAAAACTTTAATTAAAAATTCCTTCTCAAGATTAAAACAATATTATATTTCCAACCCTTTAATTATTTTTGGACAATTAACATTGCATCTTCCATTTTGGATTTTATAAAATATGCAGTTTAATAGGAAAAAAGTACTTTAAAAAGAAAAAGTTGTATAAATGACATATAATAAAATATTTTTAAAAATCAATATTTTTGTTAGTATTTTTCTCCGATAATATATATATATGAGCTGCACTCATGTACGTTAATAAAAAGAATTAATAAAAATTAATAATAAATATTGAAAAATTAAACTTTATAAATTTTAGGCACGCATTTCAAATATATACACAAAATATATATGTGTGACTAAAGGTGCATGGTGGGATATAGGGTTTAAACACAGGTTAGTAGATGGAACAGTGAAGCTCAATCTTAAGCTAAGATTGACTGCTTCAATATAATAAAAAATACATCAATTAAAATGGTTGTTTATTAAAGATTGGACTGCCATACTTGAAAATCAATTGTAGAAAATGAATGAAAATTATCATATGGGCTTGTGGGTTTCAGACATTGTCATATTATAAAGAGAATATCTTAAAAGAGTTTTTCCATTAGGTATTAAAGATTATTTCAGATATGTTGATATGTTTTTATTACATCACCTGTTACAATGCAATATCTTTTTAATAAATTAAATGATATCTCTGGCTTGAAATGGATTGCTACTTCTGAGAACAGTGTACATAAAATAAAATATCTTGATTTAATTTTGTGGAGAAAATATAATATAAACAATTATAAAAAGTTCAGAAAATTATTGTCAATTAGAGGATATGTCCATCCCAAATCAACTGGATTCAAGACTTTTTGTTTAGAAATAATATGTAAACTTCAGAGTGACATGTTAATGAATTATTTAGGGTAAGATTTAATAGGAAAGTTATTTTATTCACATTATAATTTTAGACATAGATTGGGGTAAAAAAATATTAAAGCGAATATATGGATTTCATTACCATATATAAATATCTGTGCATCTAGAATGATTACATTATTGTTGTGTTGGACTAAATATTGATAGATTAATTATTATGGAAAAGAAACTGCTGACACAATAAATAAATGTAATATTAATAGTAAAGAGGTATGATCATACGGGTCCTCTTACATTCGTGAGTCAAAACGTGCATTTCATGATCGTGACTTTTGCTATAATAGATTGTGATATTCTGTGATTTGTATTAGAAATTTTTGCATTGACGGTCTTTTTATTTTTCATATTGAAGCATGGATCAGACTTCCGGATTGTAGACCTGAATTAAGTTTATAATATAAAAAACAATTTGAAGAAAAGAAAAATCAGTCATATTTTATAAAGAGAACTTATTAAACAAGCAATATAATTATGTCTATTCATGTGGGAAATTAAAGTTGGGTGACTTTAAAGAGATTTTTAAAAAAAAAAATTAACTATTAAACGCTACTCAGAATAGTAGCTGTCCTAAACTGGTTATAGCTATTATTTATATTTTTATATTGGTATATTGAATGTTGTAGAGTTTATTTTAGAGTTTTTTTATATGTAGAATTCAGATACTAGTGGCTCCAGGCCACATGCAGTTTATTGCTAAAAAAAAATGTGATTCCCTTATTTTGCAAAATAATTTATTATGTTCAACACAGTATTTCAACAAAATATTATTTAGCAGATAAATGTATTATTGAAATATATATATATATATTGAAACAGATATTCTGTTCCTCATATAAATATTCAAAAGACCCTCCCCCCATTTAAAAACGTCTAGCGTGATTCAGTCTAATTGGGAATGCAATAAATTGTGATTTGTTTAAAAAAAAATCATATTTTTAATTTTGTGACTGATGGATTCGATAAAATATTATATCATCTTATTTTTTTTTTATCTGTCTCAATAAAAAAAAAAAGAAATTAATTATCCAATCATTAAAAAGAAAAAAAGAAAAGATACTTGAGTTAAACTGAGGCAGTATTCAAATTAGGCACGTCGTCGCAAGAAAAGAACTTTTTTTTTTGCTCTCTCTCGTCTTACACAGAGAGGCAGAACGTATTAAATCCTTTTTTTTTTAAAAAAGTGTATTATTTAATTCTTTTGACATATTAAAATATAGCTTTAGCAAAACGTGAAAATGGAAAAAGAAAACTTTGCTAGAGGAATGATAATAATAATGGGGTAATTTAGCGGCTTCACTCTCTCCATGCTGTGCCATGACTTTCCATAAATGAAATAACCCGCCTTCTTTTGAATAAACTAGACTGCAAAACTGGAAGGTAATTATGTTATAAAATATTAAAACATCTTTATCATGCGTTATAAAGTGAAGTTATGAAATAATTACATAGAATTTGTTTTTGTAAAATATTAAAACATGTTTATCATACGTTATAAAGTGAAGTTATGAAATAATTACATAGAATTTGTTTTTTGTAAAATATTAAAACATGTTTATCATACGTTATATAGTGAAGTTATGAAATAATTACATAGAATTTGTTTTGTAAAATATTAGGACATGTTTATCATACGTTATAAAGTGAAGTTATGAAATAATTACATAGAATTTGTTTTGTAAAATATTAGGACATGTTTATCATACGTTATAAAGTGAAGTTATGAAATAATTACATAGAATTTGTTTTGTAAAATATTAGGACATGTTTATCATACGTTATAAAGTGAAGTTATGAAATAGCTACATGCAAATTTATTTATAAAATTCTTTGGACGTATTTACTATATAAATTAGAAATGCTTTAATTACTAAATGATAAATGCTCTACAAGCCAAACAGAGTTTATGTGTATGAATATACTTTTATATTTGACTAAATTAGAAATGCTTCAGTTACTAAATGATAAATACTCCACAAGCCAAACAGAATTTATGTATGTGAATATACTTTTATATTTGGCTAAATTATAAATGCCTCAATTATCAAATGATAAATGCTCTACAAACCAAGAATTGCTGAGTTCAAATGTCTACCAATCGGTAATAATTCATAAAATGATGAAATGCTCTATAAATCATAAATACTTGACTGCTTCTAAGCTTCTTATAATGTAACAGAGTTTATGTATAAGAATATACTTAAATATTTGGCTAAATTATAAATGCCTCAATTATCAAATGATAAATGCTCTACAAACCAAGAATTGCTGAGTTCAAATGTCTACCAATCAGTAATAATTCATAAAATGATGAAATGCTCTATAAATCATAAATACTTGACTGCTTCTAAGCTTCTTATAATGTAACAGAGTTTATGTATAAGAATATACTTTTATATTTGACTAAATTAGAAATGCTTCAGTTACTAAATGATAAATACTCCACAAGCCAAACAGAATTTATGTATAAGAATATAAAGGAATACAAAAACAAATTATTGTTAAATTAGAATGTTTCCAAGCTTCTTCTCATAAATGGATTCAAAATGAATTATTGTTGAATTAGAATATTTCCAAGCTTCTTCTCATAAATGGATTCAAAATGAATTATTGTTGAATTAGAATATTTCCAAGCTTTTTCTCATAAATGAATTCAAAATGAACTATTGTTGAATTAGAATATTTCCAAGCTTCTTCTCATAAATGGATTCAAAATGAATTATTGTTGGATTGGAATATTTCCAAGCTTTTTCTCATAAATGAATTCAAAATGAACTATTGTTGAATTAGAATATTTCCAAGCTTCTTCTCATAAATGGATTCAAAATGAATTATTGTTAAATTAGAATATTTCCAAGCTTCTTCTCATAAATGGATTCAAAATGAATTATTGTTGAATTAGAATATTTCCAAGCTTCTTCTCATAAATGGATTCAAAATGAATTATTGTTAAATTAGAATATTTCCAAGCTTCTTCTCATAAATGGATTCAAAATGAATTATTGTTGAATTAGAATATTTCCAAGCTTCTTCTCATAAATTGATTCAAAATGAATTATTATTGAATTAGAATATTTCCAAGCTTCTTCTCATAAATGGATTCAAAATGAATTATTGTTGAATTAGAATATTTCCAAGCTTTTTCTCATAAATGAATTCAAAATGAACTATTGTTGAATTAGAATATTTCCAAGCTTCTTTTCATAAATGGATTCAAAATGAATTATTGTTAAATTAGAATATTTCCAAGCTTCTTCTCATAAATGGATTCAAAATGAATTATTGTTGGATTGGAATATTTCCAAGCTTTTTCTCATAAATGAATTCAAAATGAACTATTGTTGAATTAGAATATTTCCAAGCTTCTTCTCATAAATGGATTCAAAATGAATTATTGTTAAATTAGAATATTTCCAAGCTTCTTCTCATAAATGGATTCAAAATGAATTATTGTTGAATTAGAATATTTCCAAGCTTCTTCTCATAAATGGATTCAAAATGAATTATTGTTAAATTAGAATATTTCCAAGCTTCTTCTCATAAATGGATTCAAAATGAATTATTGTTGAATTAGAATATTTCCAAGCTTCTTCTCATAAATGGATTCAAAATGAACTATTGTTGAATTAGAATGTTTCCAAGCTTCTTCTCATAATTGAATTTGTAAATGAACTATTGATAAAAAAAAAGGAACTGCTTCTAACTCTTTTATAAGTAAAATAAAAATGAGTTATCATGTGGATAGAAGTGAATTTCGTTAGAAATTGCAAATTAATTGTTATTTAATAAATTTTTTTTGTTACCAAAAATTAAATTGGTTATCCAATTGTCCAGTTTTGTTTATTTATCACACCACTCACCAATTATAGCACTGGTTCATGAGAATCTCATGCCTTCTGAGCTACGTCTGACATAACTAGACCTTGGCAAGTCAGGTTGTAGTGAGACGGAACTCTAATGGCACTGTTTGGAAAACCAAACATATAAATGTTTAGATGTTCACAGTCTCTATGGTACTACATCCTCTGATGAGCAGGAAATATTGTTGTAGGAGGCATTAACATCTGCATTAGGAATGTCAATTGATAGTTCCTTCCTACAGCATGCTCATCAGAAAATTGTTACAACTGATGTGATAAAAGGGTTGTACGCAGGTCCGGTTACAATATATATATATATATATATATATATATATATTACATTGGGTTGACAATTTTATAATAGACCTATATTTACCATAATTATTTTGCTTATGGTTACTTCATACAACTTAAAATTTCATATCGGTTACTAATATCTAATGTTATGATATGAAGCAAGCTGTAAAATGAGTTTCGCCTTTGGGGACTTCGTTTTAAAATAATTTAAGCCATTATTGTGTCTCTCTAACTTTTATTTTGTCATACATCTTTTATTGGAATAGCTCTTTGTTTAAGAAAAGTTCCAATCTCTGTATAAATATACTTAATACCACTAAGTTTTATACATATGTATGCCATTATTAAATTATCCTATGATTAATATATAATTTTTTTCTACAGTACATACTTTTTTATACCTGCACTCCAATATGTAATATATAGGAGGTTTGAACTCAGACTTTCACATGACTCTCAACTATCCACCTATCTCATACTATGATTAATACTTGGGAGAATCTTATCAGCATTCAGTTTACTAGATTAAATTTATTAATATGTTTTTTTTACTTGTGAATTGTATAATTTTAACTATATTTTGTTAAATAACCTAATAACAACTAACTTATCAAAAAAGTTGGTACATATTATTTGTACTGCTGTTATAACTTAAATTCAATATGTTGATGTTTATTTTATGGAACAAATTGCTCTTTCAAAATGTCTCCCTATTGGATTCATAATAACAATGTCTGCTTTAATAATTTGGCTTGCTGTGCTTACTGACATTATGACTGAAAATTTGTAAAAATGTTCTGGTTAATACCCATTAGAATGATCAAAATAGAATGCTATTTTTGTATGTATTTTATAAAATCAGTTATCAGTGGTAAAAACTTTTTTCTTGAAATATACTTTTCATTGAATATAAAACGTCATCACAGTAATGTGCGAAGAAAATACGTTATGTGGATAGTTAGTTATTCATGAATAAAGTCAATCAATTTGATATAAATTAAAAACACAGTAATTTTCTTAATCACTTTAAAACTACATAATTTGTTAAACAATAACAAAAATTGATATATCTTAAATTGTTTGGTAAACTGCTTTTCAACAGTTGGAGAACATGTACTGTGCTTGAAATCTTTTCCTGAATGATGCCTTTATCTTTATACTTATGCCATTCTACAAAAGTAATATTTGAATTATAATGTTTATAGCCACTTGATGATCCCTGGTAAATCATTTTCTACCATGATTTGCATTTGGTATATGGGATGTAATAAGTCATCCAAAATGTTTCTTGAGTGATTGTATATATGCTTAACTAGTGTTGAGATGAGCTGTGCCACATAAACATTTTAACTACAACATTTACTTATTTACCTGCAACTCATTCTAATATTTTATTTCAGTACAGTTACACTCTTCAGTAAAATATTTATAATTAAATACAAAGTCAAAATGATAGATAAAAACAGTAATGTTGACATTATAAGAGACATGCACACAAAGTGTGAATAAGCTTTGCTCAGTCCACATTCTCCCTAGTCCCAAATTTACTAAAGATTGTCAAACTTGGCGTTGCATAGATACACTCTGTATATATAAATATATTTAAAATTCAAAACTGCCGAACACTATACTAGGAATAAATAAAATACGAAAACATAAAACAATACAATACTAAATAAAAATCCAAATTTTACCAAAATCCTTATGCGACCATGCTTTCATGTACTAACAAATAAACCTCAAGTGAGAATCAAACTAAAAAAACAACCATATAATTCTATAATTAAACCACTTCAAACAATTAATAGTCTCATTTTCCTCTTTTCTTTATAAAAACTTTATTTCTTGTATATATATATAATCATCATTATCAACCATTATCAATCCACTGCAGGATGAAGGTCTCTCCAAGTTTAAACCATCTTCTTCGATCTTTAGCTTCTCTTCTCCACATCACCCCTGCACACTTTCTTATTTCATCCATCCATCTCACATGTGGTCTCTTTATGGGTCTCTTACAATCTCTTGAAATCCAGTTTAAAATTTCAATTGTCAATCTATTATCATCTCTTCTAGCAATATGTCCAGCCCAACTCCACTTCAATCTTTTAATTTTTTCAATAAGGTCAGTAACACCTGTTTGTTCTCTTACCCATACATTGCGTTTTCGATCCCTTTTTGTTACTCCCAACATACATCTCTCCATACTTCTTTGAGTGGTCTGAAGTCTCTGTATTGCTCTTCTATTGAGTGTCCAAGTCTCAGATCCATAAGTAAGAACTGGTAAAACACATTTGTTAAAAACCTTCCTTTTCAAACACATAGGCATATTTCCTTTTAGTATCAAGTTATTTCTACCAACAGCACTCCAACCAAGTTTAATTCTATGATTAATTTCGTCCATTATGTTTCCATCTGTATTAATAATCTGACCAAGGTATTTGTAACTGTTAACTTCTTCTAATTCATCATAATCAATCTTTATTTTCATATTTTGAGCAAATCGATTAAACATTACTTTAGTCTTTTTAACATTTATCTTTAGTCCTACTTTCCTACTTTCATCTGATAACTCCTGCAACATTTCCTGCAGCTCTGAAGCATTATTTGCAAAAACAACTACATCATCTGCGAAATCTAAATGACTTAAATAATCTCCATTTACTTTCACTCCTTTAGTTTCCCATTTTAATCCACAAAATACTTCTTGCAGCACTGCTGTAAAAAGTTTTGGAGATATGGAGTCACCTTGTCTTACACCTTTCTCAATGTTGACTTTCCCAGTATCATTATGTAATCTAATTGTTTCTGTTGCATTTTTATAAATATTCTTTAAAATATGACAATATCCTGGATCTATATCTTGATGATCCAATGCTTTAATCACTGAAGAAATGTTTATAGAATCAAATGCCTTTTCATAATCTACAAATCCAAAACATAATGACAACTCATACTCATTTTTCCTTTCTATAACTTCTCTCAGTACCTGAATATGATCTACTGTACTAAAACCACTTTTAAATCCAGCTTGTTCTCTTGGTTGGTGGAAATTCAATGTTCTCTGTAGACGAGTTGTAATTATCTTGGTAAAAATTTTTATATAAAACTGATAAAAGGCTGATAGGCCTGTAATTTCTAATATCTTTTTTATCACCTTTTTTAAATATTAATATTATTACTGCATTCTTCCAATCATCCGGTACATTTTTATCATTTAGATATTTGGTATATAAATTTGCTAAAAAAATTTCTGTATCTTCACCTGCTTCTTTTAATATATCAATTATAATTCTATCATTACCTGGAGCCTTTCCTTTCTTCATACATTTAATTGCGTTTCTCACTTCTTCATTTAAAATTCTGGGCAATTCGGAAGATGTAATAGATATAGGAGGTACTTGTTCTTTATTACTATACAATTCTTGATAAAAATTTTCTACCAATTTCATGATGTCATCTCTCTTTTTAGTAATAATTCCATCTTTTTTTTTTATTGCAGATATAAATTTCCTACTAATATCAAAATGTTGATTTACATTCTTAAGACTTTTATTTTCTTCTACAGCTTTTCTTGCTAGTTCACACTTATACTTTCTTATATCATTTTCAACTCTTTTCCGCACCATTTTACAAAATTCGAGATATTCAATTCTTTTTAATGCATCATTTTTATATATCTTCATATTTCTTCTTTTCTTCATAAATTCTCTAGTCTCAGTAGAAATTTTATTGGTCAATTGCTACTTTTTTTTACCAGCTATCTTTGTTGCAGTTTTTAAAAGTGTATCAGTTATTTTCATATTAATTTCATTCAAATCTTAATCATGTTCAAAATCTACTAATACTTGAAACCGATTTGTAAGTTTTAATTTAAATTCATTAGAATGTTTCTGAAGATTAGGAATATCAACTGTAAATATTGTTTTTCTTAACAATTTTTGTCTTTCTAGTTTTACATTAACACGTATCTTGCACCTTACTAATCGATGATCACTTCCTGTGTTAAATCTATTAAGAACATTACAATCTTGAAATATGTAACAGGAAATATATATATATGTATTTGTTCCAACGTATCAACTATTTTTACTTTAATCATTTTCAAGGATTATATGGTTATATTAATGTATATTTTGAAAAGAAAAAAAAGGATGGAGTGGTGATTAGAGGGTTTTAAACAGAAGTAAATGGATTTGTAAAAAAACATGTATATACAAAACAAACAAATTCTCCCATCATTCATTTCGAAAAAAATTTCCGTTTATATCAAAGGATGTCTTAATAAAATTAATAGCCTCAGATTCAAGTAGTTTTATCATTAAAATTTATTTTACTTTTTTTTTTTAATTCATTCTTTTTATAAAAAATAATCATTGCATTGTCAAATAATATTTTATCATCTGTATTCAATTCATGAACATATAAAGTTGAGTTATGATAACTATGTTGAACTCTACTTACATGAACTTTAATCCTTTTATTAAGGCTAAATTTACTCTGACCTATATAAATCTTACAACAACTACAAGAATCTTATAAACAATACCAGGAATAGATTTACTATCAATTGACTGTTTTGACTCATTCAGTAAAGAATTCAAATCAAAACCTCTCTTCCATGCAACCTTCAATCCTCCTATCAATACTATTCTTATAAACCAAATTATATACTGATGACTTAAATGGTTAAGACAAACTCTTTACTATTACTAACCATAAAATTTGCCCTATTAGTGTCATGACTATAAATATTATTATATTCATGAATTGAATACAGGTCATAAAATAGTATTTGACAATTCAACTGTTTTTTTTTATGAAAAGAATGAATTAAAAAGAAAAGTAAAAGAAACTTTAATCATAAAACTTCTTGAATCTGAGTTTATCAATCTTATGAAGACATTCTTTGATATAAAAAGAAATTGTGTTTTGAAATGAATTATGGGAAGGTTTGATGTTGTTTCTTTAGTTTGATTTTCACTTGAGAAGGTCTATTGTTTAGTAAATGAAACCATGGTCATATATGGACTTTGATCAAATTTGGATTTTTATCTAGTATTGTATTGTTTTATGATTTTGTATTTTAAAAATATATTTGAATTCCAATTTTAGATTATGAAGTACATACAATTGTACTAATTAATGAACATGCACATTTATAGTGCTTAATGCTAAACTGAAATAAATATTCAAATATTAAACAATCTCACATGTGATGTGATTTGATGCACTATGGCTCTTCTTTATCAGAGTCAGGAATCTCTTAGTCACTCTGTCCAGAGAAACCTATTAGTCATCTTACCCCCCTTTTCATTTTCCATCCTAAGTTTTTCCCACATTCTTTTCTATCCTACTCCATCCCATTTCTACAACATCATCTTTGTCCACTCTATGATCTTTTATATCTAGATCCCCCTTATCTTTTTACAAACCCAGCATAAAAACCAAGAACCCACTTTCTGTATAGTCTCTTTATTTATATACTCACACAACTTCATTATTTATACTCTTTCTTCTTGTAAGCATTTATATTCAATTAACATATATCTAATATTTTTCATGCATTTCTTTCATATCTAGCAAACTAAATGCCCCACATTCCTCCATTTAAGTGTTTATTTCCTCGTTGCTAATAATTCTATTTGAGTTTTAAACATTAATCTACTTTCCTTGTTATTATGATAAATTAATTCATCCCAATATTCTGTTTATATATATATTTAAACTCTTTTTCACCACTCTATCTCATATTAATCATACACTTGAACACATATATGTCGAAAAGATAAATAATCACCAAAATACGTATTTCATGCTAAACCAGCAGTCATCAGTTGGTCCAGATTACCATCTCTACACATATATGCTACAAGTGCTCAGATATATATTAAGAAAGCAAATCCTCATACTTTAATGGACAGGTTAGCTTGTCCAGTAAAGTATGAGGATTTGCTATCTTAATATATATCTGAGCACTTATTGCATATATGTATAGAGATGATAATCTGGATCAACTGATGATTGCTGGTTTAGCATGAAATACGTATTTTGGTGATTATTTATCTTTTCGACATATATGTATTCAAGTGTATAAGTAATATGAGATAGAGTGGTGGTTTGTGTGAAAGTCTGTACTCATATACCCTAGATATTAAACTCTTTTTGTAATGTGATGCTTAGTGATGTCCTCTTTTTTGGAATCAGACATTTCTCAGCCACTAGCCCAGAGAAACCTATTAGCCACTTTACCTTGCCTTCCTGTTCCCCACAATAAGTTTTTCTCATATTCTTCTCTATCATGCTCCATCCCATTTCCACAATATAATCTTTGTCAACTTCATGGCCTTTATATTCAAATTCACCTTATCTTTTCCCAAGTCAAGCATAAAAACCAAGAACCTAATTTCAATATAATCACTTTTTTTATTTTTATTCTTCCATGACTTCATTATTTGTACCGTTTCTGTTTGTAGACATTTACATCCAATTAACATAGGCCTAATATTTTCTATGCATTCCTTACACATCTTGAAGACTAGTAACCCATATTTTTTCATTTATGTGTATATTCATTTGTTACTAAAGACCCTATTCAAGACTTAAACAGTAAACTACTTTTCATTGCTGTTACATAAATTAATGCACATGTAATATTCTGTTTATTTCTATATATATTTAAACTATTTTTACTTGCCATACTGGTTATACATCTCTCCAACTCTCTTATTCATGATTAATGCATCTATTCCTTTATCCCATTCCTTGTCACATTCTCCTAACACAATCGTCTCACCTTTTGTATAAATATACTGACATAAATTCGTTATCCAGATCTTCTGCATACCATACTACCTTTCTCATCTATCTTGTTGCCTGACCTTTAATCATAACCAAATTAAATATTACTTTGACTATTTCTCTTATTATCAATAAATTGCAGTCTACCAAACATTTTTATTTTGTGTTTTGTATGTCACATATAAAAGGTTGACCATCCCATTTCTCATTGAATTGTCACCTTTGCCATCCACACATCTGAATCTAATGCATGTCTTTCTACTTACCTTTGTACTTTTTCTAAATAATCTAACACCCCTTTACTAACACATAACACATCATTACCGTATGTTAACCCTGCTACAGCCTCTACCATTAATACAATTCTAGCTACATAATATTTATTATATGAAAATGCTGTTAATTTTTTTATCAGTCTCTTTCTTTTCTTTGTTTCATTTATCAATTTTTTCCCCATTCATCAAAGCAATTTCTCTGATTACTGAAGACGATTTTCAAACAGTTATACATATTCACCATACTTAACTTTATATCCTCCAATGAAATTCTTTGTCTTTTCTTTCCTCAGTATTAACCACCATTATTTTTAATTTTTTTTCAGTAAAATTAATTCCCTCTCCATAAATTCAGCACTGCCTTCTGTGAAATAAATATATAAATATATTAGAGTCGTATTTTGATATTTGTGAAAATATACGCTAATTAATTTTGTTTTTGCATGCCAATCTCATTTATTTGTTTTAAAATTTTATATTATAGGATTACTTCACTTCTTATGTTTAGAGTTATATTTTAATATTATTAGTAAAATTGGAGTAATACAAGAATGATTTCTATTTTACTATAACATTTATTATTTTTTAACATGTATATACATTTATTTACATTATCACATAAACACCAACACAAAGTGTATTGTAATATATATATATTCTGTTGTTGTTTTAGGAAAGCGGAATTGTTTAGGAGAAGCTTTAGCCAAAATGGAATTATTTTTATTTTTTTCAAATTTGATGCTTCGCTTTCATTTTACAGTTGATGAGGGACAACCTGTACCTGATGTTAATAAATACATTGAAGGTATCACCTTACGCCCACTACCATTCAAATTTTGTGCTAAGATAAAATGATATTAAAGTTTACACGTGGAATAATAAACAACTTTCAATGGAAAAAATATTTTAACTAACAAATTATAGAATTCATTATTGAAATATTAATCTTTATTTACATAGTTATTAGCATCATTAAATAAATTATTTCCCATATACAATTAGTTTTATTGCTTTTATGTTGCTTTTTATGTATGACAACTTACCCCCCCCCTTTAGTTTTAAAACATACTATTATTGACAATAAGGAAGATAGATATATTTATGGAAGCTATGATTATTAAGTGCAGTCTGTACTAATATGGAGTTATTTTGTAACTGTATATTTAAAATATAAGAGTAATATTAATTTTATTTTTTGCAATAAAAAATCACTATTCACGAATGCACCAGCGAAAGGTTAAAATTATCATGCATCTATATTAAAATAATGTGCATATATTTTAGCTTTATTAAAATCTCAATTGTACTTTATATCTATTTGCAATAAAAATTATTAACTTTCAGAGTTAGCATGTAATTTTTATTTTTCATCCTCTTGAAAAACAATGAATAGAGTTTCCTCTATATATTTAAAAACAACGAAAGCTCAGAAACATCAATACATAAATAAGTGAATATATTATAAAATATTATAATCAAACATATTTTCAGTAATCTACATAAGAGTCGTGCTAATATTTTATAGCATATCAACTGTTTCATATTTTGATATATGTGTACTTTGTTATCATTTATAACTATCAAATTTTCTGCACTCATAGTTTTGACAACATTCACTTCAGATTAATCATTAAATATTTATTAGGGTCAATGTTATGATGTTGCAAACAAAAATGAGTCACTTTGCATTCATTTCTAGATTATTATGGAAATGTTTAAAGAAACCCTAATAATCTTCATCATATGCTATTAAAGTGAAAAACAATTAATTTTATTTTTATAAATTGGATTGTAAAGTGATGATAATGAGGATGCAAAACCATTACCATCTGTCAAAATTTTTGGTGCTAATTTAGTATGTGATTTCAGATCTATTTTGTAAAGTCTTACTTGACAAGATTTCTATGTATGTTAATTTAATTGATATTATAGTCATTTGCCCTGAGTTGTAAATATTTTATGTTTTGGTTTTTTTTTTTTCAAATTAGTCACATGACTCAAGTTCTAAATGTTTTGCATTTTTGCATAATTTTTTATCACCTAGATGTGTCAAATGATGTTTTTGGTGGTTTTTGAAATTCAAAATGTCAGAGATTACATATTAAATTAGCACCAAATCTCCTATTACAATTTTCCATTACAAATAACAACAAACAGTTGCTGTATCCTGTGAGCAGCAAGTAAATAATTGACAAAGGTAAAATTGAGATGGAAAGCTAATACTTTAATTTAAATAGCATATGAGCATATTTACCAATGTACATAGCCTATTTAAGGTACCTTAAAATAATAAAAGTTAATGCTGGCCTGCATATAATGAACCATAGTTTAGCTTATGAACTTACAGGGACAGGATTCTCTGAATTATATTAATACCAGAATATATAGATCAGGTTCTGGGGCTTATATACTCCTCATGACTGCTGGAATCTATACAAAATATACCAAATATGTTGCTTTTTACATACATATACACACATCACTATATATGTTTTTTTTACAATTCTCTGACATTATAATGCCAGCTATGCAGCTCCATGATCTAACAACATTGATACTTACATTGCCACACATTTATTGTTACAGTTATTTATATAATCATTATATATATTGTAACTGGGCAAGATCATACAACCTCTTCACATCAGTTGTAAATATTTTCTGATAAGCATATTGTAGGAAGGAATTATTGATTGGTATTCCACAATACAGATGTCATCCCACCTACAACAATATTTCCTGCTCATCAGAGGATGTAGCACCATAGAGACTGGAAGCATCTAGACATTTATGTGTTTGGTTTTGCCAAACAGCACCATTAGAGTTCCATCTCATTACAACCTGACTTGCCTAGGTCTGGTTATGACAAACATAACTCATCAATGAATGATGAGTGATACAAAATGAATGAATGGACAACTGGATTACTTTTATATAACAATAAATTTATTTCACAACATTCATTAAGATCATTAGTTCTCCATAGTTATTTTGGACAATAATCCAATAAAGTTTATCATTAGTTTATTTTTGATATAGTTCATCTTTAGGATCCATTTTCTGATATGCACATATCTTCTTAGGTTCCATTGATTACTTATTCCTCCTTGGTAATGTCTTTTAATTCTTTAGTTGCAATTAAAATATTATTCCTTGATCCATCTACAGCTGTATTTTACTGACAAGCATTTCTAATTCCTTCTCTTATAAATTTGTATTATTTTCTTAAGCATTTCTAATCCTTCCCAGTATAACCATGCGTTGTACATAACATTTATTATTCCACCATCTACAGATATATTAATGGTTTATATTTCATTCAGATTGATATACATGGTATATATGATTTATACTAGTGCAAATATATTTTGTCTTTTAAAATATAATCATTTATTATTTATTCCATTAAAGACGTTTTGATTATAAACATAAATATTTGCAATTTATTTTGTAACAGACATAGTATGTGTCTAAAATATAAGTTATTATGATTTATTCCAATAAAGACATATTTTGTATATAAAATATAATCATTTATGATTTATTTCATTAAATGGATATTTTGTACATATAAATAAATATTCACAATTTACTCCAATAATGATGTATTTTGATTATACACATATAAGTATTTATGACTTACTTCAACACAGACATAGTTTGCAGCTAAAATATAAGTATTCATTATTTACTCCAATAAAGTTGTATTTTGATTATCAACATATAAGTGTTTATGATTTATTTCAACACAGACATAGTTTTCAGATAAAATATAAGTATTCATGATTTACTTCAAGAAAGATGAATCTTGATTTAACATATAAGTATTTATGATTTATTCCAATACAGGTAAACTTTGCATATAAAAATATAATCATTTATGATTTATTTCAATAAAGACACATTTTGATTATGAACATATAAGTATTTATGCTTTATTTCATATACACACGTATTTTGCATATAAAATTATAATAATTTATTATTTATTTTAAAAAAGATGTATTATGATTATAAATATATAAGTACTTAATGATTCATAAAATCGTTACCTTCATTTTCATCCGGGGTGTTCATCCACTACAGGTCGCTATTGCATTTCAAAAAGAAGTTGGTTTATTTAAGCTGAATGGCAGTATTTAATTTCCATGTGTATTCATCCAGGCATCGCTTGGAGATTCATATCTGCAGATAAAAAGAGAAAACTTTTACTGATTAGCCTACCATCCTTATACTTCCCATATTAATACTTTTCTTTTAGCATCCACCAACTGTAGGGTTCACACTTAGTAAAACTAGATTTCTAAGATGGGATGAGCTATGTGGCTGTAAATATAATTATTCCAATGGTGACTCTGCATTAAAACCACATGGTAACTAAACAACACATGGATAAATCTCTTTTTGACTTTCATGCTTGATTATTTATACCCTAATCAAGTCTCTGTATTAAATTACCATGACTCCACTGTATCTGATTTGTCAAAAAGCTTTCATTTAAGATCATGTGTTTTTCTCTTCTTGATGATTGGATATTTTAGTTTTAGCAGGAACAGATGAAGAATTAAGCTTATAATACCTTGCTTTCCAAATTTGATAATTTTTGCCCCAAACAATTATTATGTTATAATGAACAACATTGGCTCAAAAACTAAAAATATATATTAAAAAATGCCCCCTTTAAATGCTTAAAAATTTATTTATTTTGTGATTTAAAAATTATAAAAATCAATGATAAAGATTTATCTTTTTTTAGCTCTTAATCATTATTTAAAATAATGGTTTTCTTTTTTTTTCTTTTAAATTTAAACATTTTGCTTTTTTATAAGATTATTAAAAAGTTGGTTTCTTTTATATACATCTGTTTTACTTCAATCAATCACTTTAGGTGGAAGAGGAAAATAACTCTTGATATATATATATATGAAACAATGTGTCTGTTTCATTACCCCCACCTAATTTTGGGATGAAATGATCTTGAAGTATGATTTTATTCCACACAATATACGTCATTCCTCATTACTACTTCTCTACTGGTTTTAGATTTGCTGATAAGATGGTAAGATGAGATGGGAAGAGTGAATACATAAACTATATCCTCCAGTGTTAAAATAAGCAGATGGCCAAACATGGACTACCAGTACACAATGCCCCATGACATCATGAGAAAATATCTCATTTTAAGCACTACTCTTGCACTTAGAGAGATCATCAAAATAACAGTAGGATCCAGAGAAAAAAATATTTGGCACTGAGCCAACCCTGCCCATCTTCTGTGAATCTTATGGGCTTATTCATTTGGTCTATTAATGAGACCATGGCCTATTCACAAGGCCAATATACACTTCGACAACTCTAGGAGCTCAACATCTAGGTCTGAATAGTGCCAAGCATATATTTTGGAGCATCATGAACACAATGCATCCAAGCAGCTCTGTTCAATCACCAACCCACCTCAACATGATGAACACAAATTCATGCATCATTACATCTCAGTCACAAATTTTTTCCATCAGCTATTTTTGTTTCAATGCACAGGATTGTAGCTGTATCCTGGCTTGGGAGACTGAGGATCATGATCAGTTTTCCTGTAATACTCTTTTGTATTATGAGGTGACATACTTCTGGATTATCTTTTCTTTGGGATTTTCTTATGCCAGACATCATAGTGGTGGCTTGCTTCTTTACTTCCATATTGTCTTTGGAAAACTTTGTAGCTGTTTGATCTTCTAATCATGTGGGTCTGATATGGACCATGAACAGCATCTGTGGATTTTTTTCTGTTCCTCTTTCATGGCAGTACTTCATTTTTAGAAATAAATAAATATTTATTTTTAAATGGTTTTTCTGCCATAGCAATTATTTTTTTATTATTTGTATAAAAGTTTATTGTTGCTTAATTTTTTTACATTTATAAATCCTAAATTTTCAGATTTCTTTTTGGTTTCTTTTTCTGCAGCAGCAATTATATTTTTAATAACTGTCTTTATAACATTTTTTTGCTTTAATTAATCTCTGATTTGTATTGATTGAGATTTGTTTATGTTTTTCTATATATGGCTGAGGACTAACATACCTTTCTTCCAGATTTATGGTTTCTCTTTCTATCTCTGTTACTGTTTCAGAGCTTACATCAGGCAATGTTTCTAAAATATTTTCTTCTATGGTGGACAGTTTCTTAGTCATATGAGAATCAAGTTTTTGATTGTTTTTATTTTCATGTTTTACCTCTTGTTGAAGATCAAAAGATTCTAATTTTGCTTTATTAGATTCATTTTCATCAGTTTTAATTATTAGTGTTGATTGGGTTGGAATAGTTTTAAGAAATTCTTCAGCAACTTTATTTTTGAATGCCTTTTTCCCTCATGCAATTTTTTAGACTGAGTTATTTCTTTTACATTATTGCAAAAAGTTTTATTTTTTGTAAGGTAATGTATAGTTTCTATGATTTGTTCTGCCATTCTTTTGTATGATTCTATGAGTTGTTTTATACTCTTCTCTTTGTTCATCTCGTTTTCAATTATCTTCTTCTCTTTGTTTACATTTTTCTTCTCTTTGTTTTTTCATTTCTAATAGCTGTCTTAATATGGATGTTTCCTCTGTTGTTTGAGCTTCCATGTTCATCATCTTTCCTTTGTTTTCTGGCTTAGTAAGCTTCTCTCTATCCACACCATGATTTAATTCCATATTCTTTGACATGCCTGTTTTATTCTTTATCTATCATTTATGCCATTCATTTTATGACCTTTTTTCCTCCACTCTTTTTGAATAAATCACATCACTACACCACCATTCAGATCACAGAATTGTAATTTGTTTATGCCTTTTCCATTTCTTCTTCTCTTTGTTTATTACTTATTTCTAACTCTTCTATGCCCATGGATATGCTAGCTAGATCAGGCCTCACAATTAGGATGACAAATGTAACCAGACAAGTTTAACTAACCTCTTTACATTGGTTGTAAATATTTTCTGATAACCATATTGTAGGAAGGAACCATTTATTGGCATTCCTCAATACAGACATCACCTCATCTACAACAATATTTCCTGTTTATCAGAGGATGTAGTACCATAGAGACCAGAAGCTTCTAGACATTTATGGGTTTGGTTTCCCCAAACAGCACCACTAGAGTTCCATCTCACTACAACTTGACTTACCTATGTCTGGTTACACCGAAAATAGCTCAGGAGGTATGAGATTCTTGTGAACAGGTGCAATGAATGACAAGTGATAATAAACGAATAAAAAGATAACTGGATTACTTTTATATAACAATAAATTTATTTCACAACATTCATTAAGAGCATTAGTTCTCAATAGTTATTTTGGAAAATAATCCAATAAAGTTTATCATTAGTTCATTTTTGACATAGTTCATCTTTAGGATTCTTTTTCTAGTATGCACCTAACCTCTTAGGTTTCATTGATTACTTATTCCTCTTTGGTAATGTATTGATCTGCAGTGGCCTTTTAATTCTTTAGTTGTGATTCAAATATTATTTCTTGATCCATGTACAGCTGTATTTTACTGACAAACATTTGTAATTCTTTCTCTTATAGATGTGTATTATTTTCTTAAGCATTTCTAATCTTTCCCAGTTTAACCATGCTTTGTACATAACATTTATTATTCCATCATTTATAGATGTATTTTAATTATATAATGTTTATATTTTATTCAGATTGATATACGTGGTATATATGATTTATATTAGTGCAGACATATTTTGTCTATTAAAATATAATCAAATATGATTTATTCCATTAAAGATGTTTTGATTATAAACATATAAGTATTTGGGATTTATTTCAATACAGACATAGCCTGTGTCTAAAATATAAGTATTCATGATTTATTCCAACAAAGACATATTTTGTATATAAAATATAATCATTTATGATTTATTCCAATAAAGATGTATTTTGATTATTAACATATAAGTATTTATGATTTATTCCAATACAGACATATTTTGCATATAAAAATATAATCATTTACGATTAATTTAATTAAAGATGCATTTTGATTTTAAAAATATAAGTATTTATGCTTTATTTCATATACAGATTTATTTTGCATATACAAATATAATCATTTATGATTTATTTCAAGAAAGATGTATTTTGATTATAAACATATAAGTATTTAGTATTTCATAAAATCATTACCTTAATTTTGCATTTCAAAAAAGGGTTGGTTTATTTAAGCTGAATGGCATTATTTAATTTCCATGTGTATTCACCCAGGCATCGCTTGGAGATTCATGGCTGCAGATAGAGAGAGAACGCTATTACTGACTACCCTACCATCATTATACTTCCCATATTAATACTTTTCTTTTCAACATCCCCAATTGTAGGTTTCACACTTAGTCAAATTAGATTTCTAAGCTGTAATAAGCTGTGTGGCTGTAAATATAATTATTTCAGTGGTGACTTTGCACTAAAACCACTTGGCAACTAAACAACTCATGGATAGATCTCTTTATGACTTTCAAGCTCTACTATTTATACCCTGATCAAGTGTCTAAATTAATCTAGAATGACTCCACTGTATCTGATTTGTCAAAAAGCTTTCATTTAAGCCCATGCATTTTCCTCTTCTTGATGATTGGATATTTTAGTTTTAGCGGGAACAGATGAGGAATTAGGTAGATAATACCTTGTTTTCCAAATTTGATAATCTTTGCCCCAAGCAAATGTTACACTTTATATACAACATCAGCTCAAAAATTAAAAATATATTTTAATAAATGCCAGTTTTAAATGCTTAAAGAAGTATTTTTTTTGTGATTTATCAATTATAAAAATCAATGATGAAGATTTATCCTGTTTTAGCTCTTAATCATTATTTAAAACAATGATTTTCTTTTTTTTTTTTTGTTTTTCTCTTAAATTTAAACACTTTGCTTTTTTTATAAGATTATTAAAAAGTTGATTTCTTTTATTTATATATATATATATATATATTACTTCAATCAATTACTTTAGGTGGAAGGGGGAAATAACTCTTAAATATATACATACAATTATTATACATAATTACTGTACTAAATTATTATTTTTATTCTATACAATTATTATTTATTTATTATTGCACACACACACACACACACACACAAGGTGTGAAGGTTGCCTTGACAGTAGTTAGAAATATTGGTTGCTATATTTACTGTGAATGTTTAGGTGGTTACTGGTTGGAAACTAATTATATATATATATTATGCTTGATCTTGAACACTACAACTGTGTTATAGTATTTCAAAAAACAGTTTAAATTTTCACTGAGGAAACAAAAAGACCTCATAAAATAAAAAGCAAAAATGGACTACATATTCTGCATGTGGACATGTTTGTCATACATAGATAGTATAGTCATTGTACAACTCATTTTTGTAGCAAACTCTCACTTTCTTTCACTCTCTCCATCACTTTCATTAAAATACGTTGTTTTTTTTCTTTTGCAGTTGGAAGGGCCATACTCATATTTAGTTGCTTATTATTATTTCTTGTTTTTAAAATAAATTTATTAAACATAGTAACATAGTAATATACAGTTAAATTTTATAAAAAATTACATAGCATTCAGAATGAAACTTGAAAAAGTCAATGCAGAGAAAAGGGTATCTTAATAAGATTAAGAGGAAAATAAAACTTTCACCCAAGTATCATCATGTAGACTCACAGGTGAAAGCAGAGAGTCTTGCTGCTTGACATGATCAAGAAGCTTGATAAATACCATTAGAGCCAAGTCCTAAGAATGACCAAAGATGAGCCTGCAATGCATCAACCATAAAGAAAATGTTATAAAGATAGATAATCTTATTGCTGCAAAAGATCCTTTCATGAGAGTATTAGAAACACAAAGAGCATCCCTAAGATCCAGAGAGACATTCACAACAATAAAGTCCCTAATCGACTTAAGAGCAGGACAAATATAGAAAATATGGAGTATTATCTCATCATATAATCTACACAACTGACACTGAGATGAAATCCTAATGAAGCCTCTGCTGGTCACTAAAAATAACTTGTTGGGAGAGCATTTAAATTTGTTTTAAGTACAAAATCAACATGTCTTGCTTCAATGAAAAGAAGTTTCATTTTACACAAGAGAACTTTATTTGAAACACCTACCGAAGTCAAAAGAGAAGTATAATGTGGAAATTTTAATTTATAAACATCCCAGAATGTCAATTTCTCATCAAGTGCAACTTGAACTGAGGGTATCGAGTTAATAACTAACTTCCATAAATCAGAAATCCAATAACTTGAAAATGGAGGTGGCATATCTATAGGATCAATAACCAAAGGAAGAGAATACTGAGCAAGCTTTTGACAAGTTACATGAAGAAAAGATATAGAGATCTGAAGATATAAAGTTGAGACTGAGTGCAAACCTAGACCATTTAAAACTTTGGCATTTAAATTTTAGCAATACTGATGGCTATGACCTTGTTTTTCCAAAATAATTTTGAACCAAGCGAATTTATAGCCCTCTCAAAATGCTTCATTGGCCTAATAATTGGTAAATAATAACTAATCCTTGAATAGACCAAAGAGTTCAAAAGTATAACCTTACCCATAAGTGAAATGTTTATATTGACAAGTGATGCAACTATTCTTTTTGTTTTATCAAGAATAATATTTTGAATTTGCCTTATAATTACTGAACGAGATAAAACCATTGGAAAGCCAAGGAAAGACTGAGGCTTGGCTGTGAAAGTTGAAATAATTGACAAACTAGATTTAATTTTCCACATTGTGCATTTTGTAACATTAATATGAAGATTAAAAGTATTAGAAAAAGAGTCCAATATTTGCAGCAAAGCTGGAAGAAAATATTTATCAGGAAGAAAGACAGACATCATCAACATAAGAAATATGATGAATAGTCTGTTTAAGAGCAGGAACATAGATACCAGGCAGTTTAGATTCTATCTGTAAAAGTAACAGATTTAAATATGTAATAAAACATAATGTAGCAAGAGGAGATCCCTGGGGCATTGAGAGATGTGGATGAAAACCATGTGCAAGTTTACTATCCAATGAAGTAAAGATGGACCTGTTAAGTAGAAGATTGGCTATAATACAGACATATGGAATAGGAACCTGCTAATCCTGAAGAGTCTGAAACAAAACAGAAGGCAGAACACAATCAAAGGCTGAACAACCACAGGTTTTGATTTATTATGACACCTAATATACTCAATAAAAAGAAGAAAAAGCTGAAGAGCTTCAATTGTTAAATGGCCCTTCTTTGCAAATTGAAATTTTGATAAATGAAAATAAATATTATTTTGTATTTGATCTTTAACAATAGATTCAATAGTCTTTATTAAAAGAGGTGTCATAGAAATAGGACAAATTTTAGATAATGGAAAAAGAGTTAATTTCTTCTTAAGAAAAGGGACCATCGCCACCGGATACAGATCAGGAATATTCACAAAATCATTAGCTAGAATATCAATCATATTATGAACTATTGAAGCTATAAAAAATGAAAGATGAAGAAGGACAAACCTGGGAATACCATGAATCCCAGAATGTATATTGTCTGGAAAAGAATTTAATTTTTGAATAATTATAGTTTCAGTTATATTATGACTAGAATCAAGCTCAGATTCATTCCAGATGTCACCAATTCTAAAAGGCAACATTTGAAGCTTATTTTTGAAATGATTACATAGTTCAAGCAACATAATAGGGTCAGAACATACTTTATTTCCTGTGTCAAACATTAATGGAGTAGATCTAGAATAAGCACCTAAAGCCTACCTAATATAACTTCATGTCCAGTTATGACGATTTTGAAGAAAAATTTTAGACCATTTAATAGCCACATAATGAGCAAGAGATTTCTGTATATCATGATACTGCACTTTAAGTTGCATAATATTTTCTATGGTAGAATCAAAAGAAGAAAGATTAAAAAGTTTGGATGAAATATCATCCAATTGCTTAAGTAAAAACTTTGGACCTTTTGTCTTTCTAGTATAGAAATTAATAATAGAACTGAGAATACCAACAAAAGAAGACCATGCTGATATGGCAGGTAATGAAAGAATATCCACTTTTCTACAAAGAATATATGCCTCCAAAAAAATTGAAGCAGGAGCTGTTAATCTATTTAAGAGCCTTATTGTAAGAGAACTATGAGACTGAGCAACAAAGGAAGTATCAATCAACAATGCAACATGCATAGCTAAATGATCCGAGAATAGTAAAGAAGATCAGTTAAATAAGTGGTGCGATGAGTATAAAAGGAAAATTTATTAAGAGGAAAACATTCATCACCATATAAAAATACTCTATTAAAAAGATGTAACACATATTGAAATCACCAAGAAATATAGTTGGATAAGAATTTGAAGACAAAAGAGAATTAATTTTATTAAATGTAGAATGAGTAAAGAGGAACTCACTCTTAACGTGCAAATAAATGATATTCAGAGTAAAACTTCCAAATGTAATATTGGTCATCAAAAAATCATGATCCAAGTGCATGATTTTGATATCATTAAAAGCAAGATGCTTACTGACAAGCAAAGCTACACTGGATGAAGCAGATATATTAGGAATATAATAAAATGAACCAAGATTTTGCATTAAATCACGAATTTGATAACTGGAATGATTATGTAACTTCATTTCTAAAGCCAATGCATTATAACATAAACTCTAGAAATAGAATTTAAACCTCTACCATTAAGCAACATAATAATATATATAAATGAGAAAATATTAATTGGGATCAGAAGTATGAGATATTGGATATGAAAATAGAATCATTTTGAGAAGAACTAATATCAGTTATAAGTGCTTGATCTTGCAAAGATTAACAACCAAGAGTAGACTGAATATTAATCCTATTCTCCTTCAATAACATCCCCATTTTGAACTGTACGAGATGAGTCAAGTGATAAATGAGTAATGTCAGTCAGAATAGAAACAACAGACCCACTGACATTCTTACTTAAATTAGTAGAAACTTGTAGTGGAGATGTTAGAGTAACATCAGACTGTTGCTCAGTAATATGTTCACTCAAATGCTGCTTTTGCAAAGCTTGCAAAACTTTAAGACTACATCTATGAATATGTGTTTTTTTAAACTTACAGATATTGCAAAACCTCTTTGGACAATCTTTAATAAGATGAGTCCTCTTCTTACAAACAAAACATTGAGGTTGTAAACTTTGATAGAGATATATATTGGATCTTCATCTGTCTGTAAAGTAGACAGAATATCAATCAAAGCAAGACCTTTATTCAACTTTAAAGTAACAGTAGCTGTGTTGCTGGGTAACTCTAAACCAGCCCTTTTCTCAGTAAGATATTGAGTTATCTCATCTAAATTAGAACATTGCCTCTGAAGATCTTAGCCTCAAAATTGAGATAATTTCTCACAAGATCAAAAGCTAGCCTAGGCCTATCCATATCAATAACAAACAAAAATCTGTGATTTAATAAAAGCTGTTGTTTTCTAAACTTTTCCTTCTCTAAGACATTATGAAACTCCAATGGCCTGTAACGTTTATTAGGATGATGATATAGCTTCCTGATAGCATCACCAAGTTTCAAATCCTTCAACAACTGGAAAAACTCATCAATAGGGAAGTTATAAAGTTGACAATTACTGTCTGTAGTTATAAGAATCAAAGTATTGCTATTAAAAAAGTGTAAAATAGAATTAAATAAAACCACTGGTATTCTAGAATTAAATTGAACACTTATCTTTATGACTAGAGAAATTCAATATGAATCTATCTGCAGAAACATCTGACATTATTTGTTCTTCATCATTCAGATCTAAATAACCAAATTTCTCTGACTGTGATTGTGCAAGTTCAGGGAGTACATTATTATCAAGAACATGAGCATAACTTTTCTTTTTAACCTGATTATTTTACGCTTGTGTAGTATTTTCTTTCAAAGTAGGAAAGGAAATATCCTGTTTCTGAAATGAAGTTTTTTTTATCTGAAAGAGGCAAATTTCCATTCAAAAAATTAGATTCAGAACAATGTATATGAGTATCAAATAATGAAAAATCATTCAAATGCAAAGATCTCACATTCTGTTTCATAGAATGTTGAATGGTATTAGGGGCAAATACATTGATAATTTACTAGAAGGTAGAGGTGAATCAGAAGTAATTGAATCAGAAGTTTCTAAATGAATGTTTTTTACTCTGTCAGAGTTTGCATCTGCTAGAATACAATTTGCCTGCAAAGCAACATCCATTACTTGAGATTTATCAGAGACAAAATGACCAAAAATACCTTAGTTATTATCTTTGGCTATATATAGGGTATATGAGCACAGACTTTTACATGACCTACCACTCTCCACTCCATCTAATAACACTGATACACTTAAACACATATATTTTGAAAAGATAATTAATCACCAATATACATATTTCATGCTAAACCAGCAATCATCAGATGGTCCAGATTATCATCTCTACACATATATACTATAAGTGCTCAGATATATATTAAGATAGACAATCTTCATACTTTAATGGACAGGCTTCAATCTACTCCACACTCCAACTCTTCAACCGTCCATCCAATTGAAAATCTGATGATGGAATGCTCAAAGGCCACCCTGAAGCCGAGATTCTTGTCACACCCATGTTGACCTAAGGTCAATCTGAACCCTACATGTAAAGGAGATAATCCATTTAATACACATGCAAGGATGGGCAGACATCTCTTCAATGTAATAACTGAAACACAGGCTTATTATATACCTGTGTCTATATACGTAATATATAGTGTAGTAAGGAAGTACATATTTTGTCAGGTCTTTTTTTGCAGATGATATATTTTTGTGTGCAGAAAGAAGAGAAGATATGGAAGTTATGTTGAGGACATGTGCAAGAGCTGGTAAAGAAATGGGGTTTAAATTTAGTAAAGAAAAATCAAATATAATGATGGTTAATACTGGGGAAAGAGAAGATGTAGAATTTTTATTGGGAGATATTGGGTAAGTGTGGTGAATAGATATAGTTATTTGGGAATTATTTTAAGTAATCAGAAAAATTATTTGGATGAATGGGAGAAAAAATTGATAAATGAAGCAAAGAAAAGAAAAGGATTGCTAAAGAAATTAACAGTGTTTTCATATAATAAATATGATGTAGTTAGAATTATATGGAAAGGAGTTGCAGTAGCAGGGTTAACATATGGTAATGATGCATTATATGTTAGTAAAGAGGTATTAAATTACTTAGAAAAAATTCAAAGGGAAGTAGGAAGACATGCATTGGATGCAGATGTATGGACAGCAAAAGAGGCAATTCAAGGAGAAATGGGATGGTCAAGTTTTCATATGAGAGATGCAAAAAGTAAAATGAAAATGTTTGGTAGATTGCAGTTTATGGATAATAAAAGAATAGCTAAAATAGTATTTAATTGGGTTATGAGTAAAGGGCAGGTAACAAGATGGGTGAGAAAGGTAATGCGGTATGCAAAAGATTTGGATAAAAAATTTATATCAGTATATTTGTACAAAAGATGGGATGACTGTGTTAAGAAGATTGTTGAGTGTTGTAGTAGTAAGGAATGAGATAAAAGAATAGATTTAGTGATAAAGAATAGGGAGTTAGAGAAATGGAGAAATAGTATGAAAAATAAAAAGAGTTTAAATATATATAGAAATAAACAGAATATTAGGTGTGAGTTAATATATGATAATAGTAAGGAAAGTAGTTTATTAATATTTAAGGCTCAAACGAGATTTTTAGCTACAAGAGAATCTATATATATATATACATGTAAATGGAAAAAATGGGTGATTTATTTTGTAAATTATGTAAGGAAGGTATAGAAAATATTAGGCATTTGTTAATTGAATGTAAATGCTTGAAAACTGAAAGGGTACATATAATGAAGTTGTGGAAGAATAAATATGAAAAAAGTGATTATACAGAAAGTGAATTATTGGTTTTTATGCTGGGTTTGGGAAAAGCTAAAGGGGATTTAGATATAACGGTTATAGAGTTGACAAAGATTATGTTGTGGATATGGGAGGGAGCAGAATATGGGGAAATTTAGAGTGGGGAATGGAAAATAAAGTGGCTAACAAGTTTATCTGGGCATAATTGCTGAGATATTCTTGACTTCGTTTAAGGAGAAGTCACAATACATCAAATGATATCATCACATGAATCAATTTGATAATCTTTTAGATCACAATCAATAAATAAGCACATTTACTGCTTAATTTATTGATATTAAAAAATCGAGATGTCTCAAAGAATTAGTGGTTTTAAATAATAAAAATATCTCGTCTATAAATATAATTAGAAAATGAAATGAAAATCCAAAATGAGATTTAAGTAATAAAAAGAAATTCCAAATATTATAAAATGACTAGAGATTATCCAATAATGAATAATTTCACCCATCTTGCGCGAGACCGGTCTAGTGAAAGTCACAGCACAGAAACATTATTCATTATAAAATGACAATTTTCTATATGTTACGGTATGAAGAAGAGTAAAATTAATTTTGGATAACTTTTTATTTCAGTGTTTCTCATATATATGTCAAATTTAAAGTAAAGATTAGCTACGATTTTAAGTAATTCGTGTAATAAATCACAACCAATTGGTATTAAATTTTACCTGTTGATTTGTTAATTTTTTTTCTGTTTTTTTTTTTCTTATTAAAAAATTAAGACTGATGCAGAGCTAAACGGAATGACCCAAGTTCTCCAATTTTTTTTACGACAATTTTACAGAAATAGTTTGTTGATATTTAGTGTATTAGCTCGCCTAATACACAAACAAATGTATTTATAAAGACCTAATTAAACATGTTTGCAATCTTCTAAAAGGAAATGAATTAATATTTTAAGTGAATAGTTAGATAATATTCCAATCAGGAAAAAGTTGTTAGTCAAAATGGTTTCGCTGCGAATTTTATGATTTAATGTATGCTGTGAATAATCATCGGCCAAATGTAAGGCATCCACATAATTTACTGTCTGGCTTTAATTTCTGCTGAGTGGATTTCTCGAATGACATTTGTATCTAATAAAAATGATTAAAATTTGGGAACTGCCAACTACTAAGGACATTATAGTTATCCACTACTTTCAAAAAGACAGTCATTCACTGGAATAACTTTCTGCTAGAAGTTTGTGCTTGTAGCACATTATTATAAAAAATATATAAAAATCCTACAAAAGTGAAAACTTGCAAGATGATGGGTGTGAACATGTTTGTATAAATCATAGGTATGCTTTCATTTGCAGGACATAAAAAACTTCAGTCTGCCTCTATTTGTTGCAACATCATTTCTTAAAAACATATGTAAATAGAAGTTCATTTCTTTCCAGTAAATAAAGTTATACGTTGCCATTTTGTAATAAATAAGATTAGTTCTCATCATTTTTGCAAATAACTCAATTTGATTCAAAATGTAAATATATATATATATATATATATTTTGACTAAATAAAGTTATAGATTGCCATTTTGTGCAAAGTAATGTTATTTGTCACCATTTATCAAAACTAATGTTATATAAAGAGCTTGCAAATAAGCTCTTAATAAGCTTTGCAAAATATTCCTAATGCCAGAGCGGTTTCTGCTAGTGGCTTTCTCAGTGAGATGCTAAAATATTCAAGCATTAGATTAAAAATACAAGCATTTTATTTAATGGATAACTATTAAAGAGAAAACTAATGGATTAAGTTTGTGAGAAGAACTTGTGCAAATGTTATTTTATGAGATAACAAGATTAGAAAGTTATCACTACATAAATACATAACTGCCATTTTGTTAAATAAGGTCGAAATTGAAAGGAATAAAAACAAATTGAATTTTAAATCATCTCAATTTTGCAGATGATATTCTTTTTTCAAATAATATTCAGAACATCAAAAATATTATCAAAGGCAAAATTGATTAAAGATATATGATAAGAAATCTATAATAATACTTGATGATTTGTCAAAAAAGAAGAAATAGAGATTGATGTAATAGGTAATAAAATAGTTAATAACTATAAATTACCTCTCAAGTTAATAATATAAATGTAAGCACAATAATGTGCATAGTTTGTGTGCTAATTTGTTGACCTGAACATGGACATTTATTAGAAAAGTATTTCTTATTGATGATGAAAAGAATATATTTTGACTATAAATTAAGAATTATGATATGATTATAATTAGCCTTCAGTCATTCTCACACATTTCTCAACTTTTTCACAAAATCATTTAGCTTGGATGTTCATTTGTCAATAGACCTATGTGGCAATAAATTGTATTATTAATAACATCAATACATTTTATTATTTCCACATTGTGTAACAATATTTCAATAATCATTCACTCATCTTATTTATGCACTCCAATTTTGTTTAAATGCTCGAATCCATTCAAATATTTCAGAACCCATGAAATACTAGTGAAGTAGTAAGAGATTTATTTAGAAATTAACACCTAAAAATGATTTTTATATACAAATACATAATTTTGATAATATAAACAAATGAATGTTACTGTTCTCCTGAAGGTTGTGATGATGATGTTTTAGTTGTATTTTTATATTGGTCTGTTTCCATCATCTAATATGAGTACTGAATGTCTTTTAGAAAAAAATAACTTTATTTAAATACTCCAAATACATTCAACTGTAAGTAATAGCATACCAAACAGGTTAGTATATGCATGTTTTGAGAGGTGTTACTCTGCTCTCTTCAGGTATTGCTGACCTAACCAGTTACAGTACTAGCAAGGGATTTGAACTTGAATTATTACATTTATGAGTATTGAATTTTTAGGAAATGTTCTAATAAACAGAAATGCTGCCAAAGGTAACAGTCATTTGAAATTTCCTATACTTATCTATGAGGTTCCTCATGATTTCTCCACTTGCAGATTAGTTGTTTCCATACATTATATATAATCACACTAGATTGGGTTATGAAATTGTTTGCCACTGCCAGGTGAGTAGCATCTTTAAATTTACTTCTTTGTATCTTTTCTTTTCTATCCAATATTTTTGTATTTTCCCAATTAAACATATGTCCATTGGTACATACATGATCTGCTACATTAGCCACATCTATTTTCTCTTTTCTGATCATCAGTTGAGTTCTTGGAAGCACTTTTCAATGGCATAACAGGTCTCACCAAGATATGCTCTTCCACACCCACATGGTATTTCATAGAAGCATTTTTTTTCAAGTTTGGGCTTTATATATGTTGGAATTCTTCATATTGTGATATGGCTCTGGAAAACAGTTCTGATGTTATACTGATTGCAGATTTTTCTTAATTTGTCTGCTATTTTTGGAATGTATGGGTACACTACAGTACTAATAATTGTTTTTGCTTTTGGTGGTTCTTTTTGTTATCTATTTAAAGGTTTCATAATAACAGCTGATAACCAGTTTTCATAGGACTTTATTCTATATAGATTTTTTCTTTTCCAGATCACTGTGTTTTTTAACAAACTTTTTTTGTTCTGTTCCATAGTGATAATATAGTCAATGCTTTGTGTTTTACAGTTTTCATTTTACAATATCATAATTTTTAACTTATCATACAAAATCAATAATAATGTTATTATTTTCTACACAAGCAATTTTTCCTCCTTAATTAATGAATAGTTTTAATATCAATTTAAATGTCTTCTCTCTAATTTCTGTCAAATACATATTTTCTATCCTTTTTGTAATTCTAGCTAATATAATGCTATCATTATAAAAATTATGGATATGTCTGATTGTTAATTTATTCATAACTGTAATAACTGTTGTACCTGATTTAATTTAAATTGCAAATCTTCATGCAAAGTCGAAATATGATGTAAAACATACATACAAATATTTAAAATATAATCTTAAATCTTACAAACCTTATGGTATTAATTCCTTGCATGATAATAGAAGAAATTAACTCCATCAGATTATTTAATTATTATCTATTGTATCATTATATTCTGTGGATCTGCTTTTTTGTAATTTATACCCATTTCAGTGAATCAAAATAATAATTTTGTAGGCTTTGGCCCAAATATATTTGTCAAGAGTAAAATTACATTACTTTCTCAATAGTTTCTTCTGGCATCAACAATGTATGTCAATAGCACAAAACTGGGATTATTGCAATTAGACCAGCATTTCCCAACCTTTTTTGGCTCACGTACCACTTGGTAGTAGTACATCATGCTAAATTGTACCACTTCATAAAAATGATTGTATTTTGTGAAATTTGTTATCACATAATGAGACAAATTACATTGAAACACACCTAAATGTCACGCCGGATTATAAACTCACTGAAATTATAAACTCATTGTAACATATATATATATATATGTGTGTGTGTGTGTGTGTGTTTGGTTCAAAGTTTCATATTTATCTACTATTTTGTCATATTTCATTTACTAATAAATGGTTTTAATAAAAACACAAAATTATAAAAAAGCAATTAATATATTTTCTTATCATAATCAAATATTTTTGTAAAATAAATTTAATGAGATTTTTGTGCTTGTTTTGAAGAACATAATTTTTTGAAATTTGATTCAAAAGATGCGTTCAATACTTATTTTTTAAAAAAATATATGAAGAAAAAGCTCTTTCTATTAATTCCATACTAGTAAACGATAATAATAATTTAAGAGCTAAGAGCGTTCTCAGAAAGTTGTTCATATTCTTTAATGTTTAACCAAAAATTAAAAAGATTGTGTCATTTGAATTCTACTTGTAAAGTTCTGTTACATGATAATTCTATTAAATTTTCTTTATCCTTTTTTGATAATGATGTAGTTTTTTCTAAATTTTCTAAGAGAAGGGGTTTGAAATCCAATTATCATTTGTGTTTTCGGGTTTTGGAAAATATCCAGGAAAGACCATTTTAATTCTGTTAAATGTGCTATTATATTTTCTCATATATCTTGAGACAGACTAACCTTATTTTCAAACAAAAAAATATGTAGAGTTTTGAATACGTCCGGTTAATTGTTTTCGATACACTGTTTCCAAGAATCTAATTTCTTAATCATACTTTCAATTTTATCATTAACATTAAAGATCGTTATCGACTGTACATATTAATAACAACTTTACTGTATAATATTATTAATTAAAATTATTTTTATGAATTATAGGAAAAAACATTTCTATGATATTTTTATGATTTTTTTTTTATGTCTGCCATTATTGATTATTTTTCGTGTACCACCAATGAGAAACGCACTTACCACCAGTGGTATGCATACCACAGGTTGGGAAACACCGAATTAGACAATGGAATGAAACCCTTATATGTTGCATAGATATATAGCCATCTGGTGAGCATATAACAAACATATAATGTAGCAGAAAGCAATCAGCTATAAATCCATTATGTCAGAAGCACCGTGGAATACCTTAAGATTTCTATTTGATGATATAATGTGAATTGAAATATATGTTTGTGATTTTTGAATTTGGCAGTAGTTTTTAAACATTTATGTTTTAATATTTAATTACCTTAATTTTAAGTGGGTGAACATTTTTGTTATCAAAGAAATGCCAATTGATAAAAAATATAGGCAATATTAAAGATTCTCTATTATGAATATGAGTTCCAAAATTAAAGATTTCAGCAATGATGTAAAAGCTTTATCAGAAAAAAATGTGTAGCTACAAATAAAGACAAATTGCACAAATATTTTCTATATCTACTGATATTCAGGACAAGTTAGAAAAATCTAAAAATGCTAGCCAAATCAAAAAACTAACATGAAATACAATGAAAGAAACAATTAGCATAACAAATTCTAAATTGCAAAGTATTTTGATTATTATTTTCTACAAAATATCACTTGAAGAAAGCAAATAGAACCAATATAAAAAACACGAGTGTAGAGTCAAGCAATTTTACTTAGGCTGATTTTGGCTGAGAACATAAATTACATAAGTCACAATCATTATCACATATTGGCACTACAAGTGTCTCGGTCATAGTTGATTCAACAAAGTAAACATGTAAAAGATGCAGCACCAAAATTCTTAATAAATCCAGCAAAAGTTATAGTATTACAAAATTTGTCAACTTTAACACTATCAAAATCAAGAATGCCATGCAAAGAATTATTCCCACATTCTTTGGAAAGCTAACCAAATATTGGCATAAAATATTTGCAAACAGACATTTCACACCACAATAATTAACAGTATTATTGGAAATTACAATTTGTCTGATAGAAAGTTTATTACTATCAACTCCATCATTATCTGATTATCTAGCAGAGCTGTTAACTCAATATAAGAGATTGTGTTGTTGATTATCTGAATTGGGAAATGGAAGAGTTGTTCTATTTAAATTCACATTTCACATCCAACACTGTAGGATAAAGACTCATGGTCTGACTACAAATTAAAAATTACAGTATTTTTTGTTGAAATATGTCTATTCTTTATGATTTGACCTACGTGAGAAGTTCTATGGGAACCATATTTTAGGTGACATGATGTCATCTCAGACCTTTGAGTGAACATGCTATAAATTATGTATTTTACAATAAGAGTGGATAGCTGACAGGTTTATTGACATGGAATGGCTCCATTATTTGCTGGCCACTTATGCAATG